>JAQIWP010000993.1:0-18160 GCA_034695525.1 Euzetes globulus | reverse complement strand
CATTGTATATATATATATATATATAGAGCCGAATCTCTGCATGCCAATTATTCTCAATACATCTTTTGAGAAACGAATACTCTTTTGATTATTTGTTTTGTTTGTTAACATTTTCCAAACATCTTATTTTATTGAGATTTGTTCAAATTGATTGAACACAGTTTTCTCTCATTTTACTTTCAATTGTCATTTGTATGTAATAATAGTTATGAATTTTACCACTTTATTAAGCACTGAAAATATTTATTCAACGATTAATAATTAATTACAAAATGGTTGGCATTTTTATACATTTATTACTCATAAGATGACAAAAAATTACTCCAAGATTATGGCTTTAAATATATTGCACTTTAAATAATAATAATAATAATAATTCTACAATTAATATAATACTCACTATATTTAACATTTAATGATCTGAATAATTATTCCTGGATTAAAATGAAAGAAATTCTGTTCGTAATTATGAATAAACTTTACAATTATTGAAATATAATAACTGATTAGTAAGTAATACACTTTGGTTGTGAAAATGATTGAGTTATTAGTTGTCAAGTTGTTTAAGGCCGTCATCCCAAACAGTTTGAGGCCATCCCGTTCTTGCCTTTCCATTCGACTTGAATTGCAAACTATTGGCTGCATTGGGGCTTATTTTGACGCTTTCCTGAAAGCAAAACAAATCATACAAATAATGCCTTTCAGTCATCACTTGGACTCCTCTTATAATCAAATATAATATTCTGTTCATTCACTTCATTTATAACTTAATTCACACATAAATGTAACAATTGATTGATTGAAAGGAATATAGATTAGAATCAAGTCATTCAATGTCGAGTCTAATGATTAAGAAAAAATCCTCCTATTATTGGAGACTTTCTAAGAGTTTGAGTTTATATTTTTGATAAATCAAAATATCTTTTTTTGTTTGATTTTGTGATAATATAAACAAAATTAAGTTTACTTCAAATGATGTAAACAACTCTTGGAGTGATTCAAAAAAATAATTTGTCTGATGTGTCATATCGTTAGGAATTCTCATTTCAGAGTCTCTTTTACTGATAGACTACTAAAAACTTTTAGAAGATTCAAGCATTTGATTATCTTTAAATAATTATCTTTTTTCCCTGGGTTAAGAAATTTTTGCTCTTAGTCTTTAAACAGGGTACACACAAAGATCAAGTTCACAAAAGTATCTGGGAAAGATAGGCTGGAAACCGGATAATGTTTATGGATTACATCGGACTCTTAGTAATGTATTTAATAGTATATAATATTTAGTTATCAATTGGGGGAAAAATAATTTTGACAATTTGGGTTCATCAATGTAAAAAGAAGTAGAATGGTTGAGACGGGGTGGTCTATTTTGTCTATAGATACGGCCGACTATCCCCTGCCTTTCATGAGATGAAATTCTTTTGAAACTAAAGCTTTTTTGAGTTAATGCAAAACATATCTTCGATATAGGATTTTACGATCTTTTGAAGACAAGTATCGACCGAATAGTCAACACAAATATGCTTTCGATTCGTTAGAATAGTTCTCAAATTTCACTAATTTTACGGCAAAGCAATAAAACAGTTCAATGAACAGAAACATATTAGTGAAGACTCTTTTTGGAGTCTCCCATATCTTATGTTAACAGTACTGCAAATCTTAGACATTTTGTTGACGAATAAATGCAGTGATAACTGATTTCATAGCCTTTGTATCTGAATTTTTAAAATCAGATCATTAAATGTCATTCACTATAAATCAATTTCTAAATATTTATCGAAGTATTGATTGAAAATTGATTTCATATCAATTTTTTTAAATTACGAAATGCATTGAATCCGAACCTATAATTTCATTCAAATAAATTTATAATTCAATTCCTATAATTATTAATTGCATATATCTATTGCATTGCAAACCTGTTCTCAAATATCACTGTTTTTAAACCTTTAATACATCTGTTGTGAGATTAAAGATTTTCAAATAATTTTAACTTGATTAAATCTATTATATAATTGAAATTTCTAAAAAGGATCCATTAATGAAAGATGTGAACTTAAACTACCAAAATAATAATTTAAATATCTCTATTTAAGGTAATATCATGGTCAAATGAAGTTTTATAAACAAAAAAATCGAAACATAAATGTGATTTCTATTGAAATTATCCATTTATAAAATTGAACTTGTTCTAAAATTTCAAATTCTAAAGAATCTCAATTTATATATAAGTTATAATGTCTTATAACTTTTAAAATAGAGCAAAAGATACCTGGGCATATTCATTTATTTAAGATGAAGTTTGATATCATCTCGTTTAAGTTAATGACTTTCAATCAGTACAGTTTTGGTGCTAAAAGCTCTAATAATAAGCTGTTAGGAGAGAAAGTGAGTTTGTTCAGCCCTATCCCATCCCATTCCCTCATTACACCTCTCAATAGAAGTGACTTATTTTAATATGGAATGTAATGATTGAATGCGAATAATAGAGAATGACTTTAATGATTGCCTTTCAGTAAACAAATTGTTTGAAAAGAGAAATACCTGAAAGTTTTCTCTGGGAGTCCTTTTAGTTGAGGGCAGGTCTGCACGAAAACCTTCATTCATTTTCTTAAGACTGGCTTCAATGGGTCCGTGCAATAGTTCAGTTAAGTATGTGATATAACTGGTCGCTAATCTCAATGTCTTGATTTTGGACAGTTTGGTGTCCGCCGGAACGTTAGGAATACATTCGCGCAGATTAGCGAAAGCACTGTTTATCGACTGAGTCCTCCGCCTTTCCTTCTTGTTAGCCGTCACTCTTCTCTTGACTACTCTGACCACTCCTGTAGTTCTGTTGGTCAGTTTGGTGATCAACAGGTCGCCGTTATATTCAGTGGTCAGGTTGTTGTTGGCGTCGGGCAATACTTGCAGTTTAGGCGATTCGTGTGTAAAGTAGTGGTCGTCGCACTCGGTTTCAGATCCGAGAGCATTAAATTGCTTATTAATGGGACTGATTGGCGGCGAATATTTGTTTATCCAATTTTGTTTTGGATAGTAAGCTGACTGACCATAGATTGGAACCGATGACGAACTATCATATCTATTATAAGGATGAAAGCGGTGGCTGTGATGGTTGTGCTGATGATAATTAGTAAAAGGGGCCGACGAAGAGTCAAAACTCAAATCCATTTTTTTAAGTAAGTGGTGAACAAATCCGGATTAAAAGTTGTCACATCACTGGATCAAATGCAAGACAAACATACGAAACAATTTTAAGCGCAACTAATCTTTGTATTGAGTGATGTTATACTTTTCTAAAGGATCAAATAGGAAGGCGTCTGCTCTGCGCTGGTGTGGGTGCAATTGGTGTTATAGTGATATCGAGGAGGGCACGACTCCTCCCAGTAGCAGAAACTCACTTCGCGTATAAGGCATTTACGGCTAAAAGTTAAGGGCTTAATAATAATAATTGTGATGGATTACGATTAGACTGAAAAATGCGAATCATGTGAATTATGACAATTTTCAATATATATCACACAATAACACAATTACGGCTAAAGTAGTCTAATATTGTTATTATAGGGGAACGCCATATGTGAAGCAAACGATTATTTGTATAATAATCGGATTAATCTATTAATCGTAAGGCATACCAATGATACCGATATTTAACAAAACAGGCCCTCAATAATGCATTCTTCTGTTACATAATATAATATTCAAATTATACAAATTGATATCTCTCTCCCTTTTGTTGACCGAAACTTATTTTCATTATATCAGACATAATCTTCCCCACAATTTAACCAAAAGTCAGTCTATGGTATTTCAAATTTATCTCAACTACATCTCTATATATATTTTCCCATGGTGTCACCATTTTTAAATCTAGAGGCAGTAAAACAAAATCTTTATTTTCAAGTTTGAATTGCTCTGATACAGTTAGGGTATTAAACCAGTGATGAGTCATCACTGATGACAAATAAATCAATTCACCAGAAATAAAATCAGGGGTTATCAACAATTTTCTAGATGCAAACCTAAATAACAGGTAAATTATCTCTTGCTGGCTGCTGCCATTTTCTAATAAAACAAGGGTCTTCAAATCGAACTGAAAGCATTCTCGTTAGTTTTAAAATATTATAAATGAATAAACAATTTACCAAGACAATTTTGAATAATTGTAAATTATTTGGCGAGTCCTATTCTGCATTGAACTCCAGTTTCAGCACACAAAGCGCTCAATGTGTTATCAATGTGTTGAAAGTTCAGAATGAAATCCATTCTTATCAAACCTTATCTGACTATCAGATGCACCTGACCCTTATCTTAATCTTTGAACGTTTTGTGTGCTGAAACTGGAGTTCAATGCAGAATAGGACTCGCCAAATAATTTCCACCCTTTACAATTCGATACAATTCTACAGTGTAAATCAAAAAATGAATGTTAAAACTATCGTCATTTTTCTTTAACATCTACGCTAATTATCTAAATTGAAACTATACTATGCAGTGCATAGTATGCACTCAGTAATTTCATTATCGTGGTAAAAAATGATCAAAAATTAAAATGTTGAACCCAGAAAAATATAATTCAGATAAATAGCACAAAGTCTAACAAAATAAATATAAAAATATACCTAAAACTAAATTTTAATTCTAATTAGTCTTTTTGTTAAGTAATTTTCAATTACAATCTGACCTAGTTTACATTTTTCAATGTTCTTAAACAAAGGGAAAACTAATGAATTAATTTAATAGAAATATTCAAATCTAAGCGATTTATTATTTTATTAAATGGATTTTAGAATCAAATGTTTAATGGGAGAGAAAAATTGTGAGAAATTGAAAGAATAATTTTGGTTTCAACTCAATCGAGATTATAATCATTTTTGGAAAATATATCAGACATTTGGCACAATATTGTTATAATGATCTGAATTTTAAACCATCAAAATATAACTATTAATTTGAATGTCAGTAGTTTTGAAAATATAATCTAAGCATCAAATAAAGCAATCAGTTTGAAAGGATAGGGCGTATCGGTTAGGATAACTGTCTAGTTAATAATTTTCCAAAAGTTATTTGGCTGTCGAGCCAGTCATTTAGAAAGACCACGATATCGGGCAAAGGCTGCCACACAATAACATTGTGAGTGCTTTCACCACATTATTATGCGATCAGACAATAAATTTGAAATAATATTATATCTCAAAACGATTACTATTATAATAGCGATAACTATTATACTTAAATCTGACTTCTGTTCAAAGATTACAGTTTTTCACATTTTATACCTTATTCTTATTATTATGATATTCAGAGCTTTATATTGACTCAAATTCTCTATTTTGGTGTCTATTCATTGATTATATTTGAATACATTTTCTTAAACAATAACTAATACTTTGGAAGACAACAAAATAAAAATGTTGAATTTTATTATTATGGGACTGACATCACATTCTTGGCAACTATTTGATAACTCTTTTTCTAACTCAATAACAAACCCATATTTTATA
This sequence comes from Euzetes globulus, assembly GCA_034695525.1. Taxonomy (NCBI): domain Eukaryota; kingdom Metazoa; phylum Arthropoda; class Arachnida; order Sarcoptiformes; family Euzetidae; genus Euzetes; species Euzetes globulus. The sequence goes on along the minus strand of JAQIWP010000993.1, from coordinate 12,653 downwards.
AGAAATTCAGAAAAGAATCCCTGATTATTGTAATCACAATTTTTTTCTTGCGAATTAGTATAACTTAAGATCAATAGTTTAGCCATCAAATGTTATTAAAGCAATAAATAATATAGCTGATGACCAAGCTAAGTTGATATAATGTGGGGGCAAGGCAAAGTGACTTGTGTACAACTTCTGTAGAATACGTCAAATGCAGAGGTAGCCGGCTCACATATGGCCGGCTCACTTTGCTCGCCGAAGCTTCAGTTGAAGGGGGAGGGTTGGGATATTTTTAGTTTAGGTGGGGAAAACTAAATATAGCCCCTACTGGCCAACTCTGCTTAACATACAATGAGAAAAACTCATATTATATGTCCAGAACTGAAAATTTGTTCCTTATTTTAAAGAATTTAGCCTTACAACTTTAGTAACAGCTTAATTGTGCCCTAATTAAGCTAATTAACGCTTTAAAATACAAGAATTAAACGTATTTAAAAACCAAATTGCGGCTTTTTCGTCTGCCATTTTGAAAATATCCCTTTCCAATAAGTTTTGTTCTGGAAATGAGTCATTATTTCCCGCTATATTCCCCTAGGGTCACGTACCTTGCACAACCCTGATTTCAATGCCTTCACAATTCAATGCTTTGGCGTATCAGCTACTGTCATTTTGAGCGAACTAGTCCTGGGCCTAAAATTTCATTCACATTAGAAGACTTGTTTTTCGATTTTGTAGCCCCTGGCACTGAATATCCAAAAATTAAAAAGAAACCCTTGGGGCTTAAAAGTCTGTTTATATATTATGCAATTCAAAGTAATCCAGGCAATCAAAATAAAAAGAATTAATAGTTGAATCGCTTTTATTTATTGAACCCAGGAACTGCTTTATATGAGGGTCTGGCTTCACATTTAACCAATTGGGCTAATATAACAGTTTCTGGTTTCCGATTGATTGACTTTAAAGCCCAGAGGGCTTGTTTTCTTAACTTTTTGGCCCTTGCTAACTGTATGAAGTTTCAAAAAGTTCAAAAAGGGGGTTAGTTTGACAGGTAAGACAGTAATGTTCGCTTCAATATTAGCGTAATTTGAAATTGAATTTACATATTAAAGATTTTGGCTTTATTCTAAAATGACATCTTTTTTGTTTAAATTATATTTTCAGTAGATCAAATTTGCATTGTGCATCCCTGATTAAAGTTAAAGTTAAGTCCAGTTTAAGCTTACTTTAACCAAATTATATTATGGTTATTCTTCGGTAAAAAACTCAATTATGGAAAAAATAATGGACGCAAATGGTTCCGTGCAAATATTCTTTAAACTTAACACTTTAAAGGGTGATTTTAGTGTATTTTTGTGATTTTAAATCCTATGAAATACTAAATAAAAAATAAAATTGTTCGATCTCAACGGGATTTTTTTACCCTTTTGGCCAATTATTGATTCATAGTCCTTTAATTTTATCTTTACAATTAACCAGTGATGAAGATTATCAACCATTCTAAAGAAGATTTATGTAAAAGGGAAAACTTGGACATTTCTAGTCATCGAACATAAAGGAGGATTACATTTAGGGGTCGCCAAAGAGGGCCAACGTACTTACAACCCCCCTCCTAGACAGAAAATTTAGAGATTTGGCTCCTCCTAGGAAAAAAGTTCATTTGTCCCCACCTTAAGGCCCCCTCCTAGGGTCTACCAACTTGGCAACCCCTGATTACATTGAACAACAATTAAACTGATTATAATATCATTTCTTTCAATAGTTTTGTAAATATTTATTGTAATTAATTTTAATAACGTTTCTAACATTCATTTCATAAACAAAATAAGAAAATATTTTTTTGTGAAAATAATGTAAAAATGTGTTTAACAGAAAAATATTTGAAAAGCAAAAAGAAACGAATTTTAAATCAACAGACAATTGACCCAAAATGACCCTCCACTCAACTCGAGCACAACCCGGGACAGTGTAAAGTGTCGATCACTCGACTCATCAAATTAATAACTCGACATAATTTTGTCAAAAAATAAGTCGAGCACTTGATCTGTGCAGAGCGAGCACTGGTCGCACATATCAGATGTCTTGAGTCAAGTCTACTCAACCATTAAGGAGGCGCCGAAGCGGCATATCTTATACCATAAGAAACTTGAGCCGAAGCTTAAGTTTATGTGTTGTATGAAAAACATAAGTCTGAAAGCAATGAGACAACGAATGACCAAAAATACATTAAATGCTTTGAAAACTATATTTCAAATTAACGAAAATATATTAATCTATTGGTTATATCGGTTGGGATTCACTGTTCTATTGATACATCACTTGAGCATCAAGTGAGAGGAGTTGAGTTCAAGGCACTGACCTTTTCGTTAGGGATTTGTTTGTTCTATGGTTTGACTGACAAAACTATAACTACTTTTGAGTTGTTTAGTCTAATAGTGTTTCTGAAGAAAAACTATACTTCTCTTCACAAAAAGGAAAGGGAAGGCAACCAAAGAGTGACAACTTTTTGTGTTACATTTGGCTCAGGCAAAGAACTGCACAGTTATGCCCAGCATGTGATGCGAGTGTCAGTCGAGGACCAGTCATTTACAAATTAATTCTCTGTTGATAGAGAGGACCGGATGATAGCAGGGGTTATATGAGACAAGTCTTGCATTGTTTACAAAATTTAGTTCTTTTGCTTCTTTGAATCATTAAATTTTTTAGCGACAGCTAAGGCCTGACCCAAGTCTGACAACAAATCTTCAGTAGATTCGATGCCAACAGACAGTCTGGCGAGAGTGTCATCGATTCCTAACTGTTCCCTCATATCCTTAGGCAGTGACGCGTGAGTCATAAGCGCTGGGATTTCAATCAAACTCTCAACAGATCCCAAACTTTCGGCTAAAATAAATATTTTAAGACTTTTGAGGAACACATTAGCGGTCTCTCCATCGCCCTCTATGTAGACCGAAACCATTCCACTAAAGCCTGAGCACTGACGAAGAGCCAGTTCGTGTTGTGGATGACTCTCTAGTCCTGGATGTATTACTTTTCTGATCATTGGATGAGATTCAAGAAATCGTGCCACGGCTAAACCATTTTTCATGTGTTGGTCCATACGTACGGCCAGAGTCTTTAAACCACGATTTAGAAGAAAACAGTCGAAAGGCGAGGGAACGGCTCCCAAAGCTATCAAAATTAACTTTAGATCTTTGGTCTGATTATAAAAATACTAACAATTTTGAAGATATTTGAGCCGATCATAAATGTCTTGACTATTGGTGGCGATGGCGCCCATCACAACATCGGCGTGACCTTACATTGCAATCAATCAATTAGTAATTCAATCATTTAATTCAATTTTAAAGATTCAAACCATTCATATATTTTGTCAGCGAATGCATTACAATATCTGCGCCCAGAAGTAAAGGCTTTTGAAAGTAAGAGCTCATGAAAGTATTGTCTACCACCAGAATAGCCTGAGGCGCCCCCCTTTTGACCACTTTAGCCACAGCTTCTATATCGACCAATTTCATTGTAGGGTTGGTGGGAGTCTCCATCCAAATCAGTTTTGTGTTGTTCTTAAGTGCTTTCGATACATTTTGAGGATCTCTTGCGTCAACAAAACTAATTTCCAGTCCAAATCTGGCGGCAACTGTTCGGAAATACCGATTCGTACCGCCATAAAGATCATCGAAACAGACGATATGATCGCCCGCATCCAATAGATGGGTGACATTGAGCTGAGTCGCTAAACCGGATGAGAAACACAGACCTGTTCAGGACGGGTAAAATTATTAGAATTCAAGTCTTCAAAATGTTTGAATATTTGACCATATTTTGCTTCTTCCAGGGATGCGATCGCCTCTTCCAGACATTTTCGGGTTGGATTTCCACTTCTTCCATAATCAAAGCCCTATTGACAACAAATTATTCAAAATTATTCATGTTCAAACTATGCAAAACTCTTGATTTTAAATCAATCTTGTTTAAACTAAAATTTAGATGTGAAAAGATTTTGTATTGTTTACTACTGTTGTTAAGATTGAAAATAAAGCTTTACTATATGACATTTTAGAAGGATAACTAAGTAATCAAGGTAAATGTTTATAATGTTAAATCACTTAGAAGGATTCACTGAGGCTTAACTGAGAAACATGAGCCTTTTAATGCCACAGTGGGGTGGGCAAAAGTCAGATACTCTTTGGGGCTCTGTTTTTCACTATTTAGTTTTTTCTTGTTTTTCCGCAAAATTGTCAAAGAAGATTATTATTTTTATGGCCAAGTGCTAATTCAATTTTATAATTTTAAATTTTATTAATTTGTGAGTATTCTCTGAAATGGCAAATACTTTGTCTTACAATCAAACCTCAATAACTGGACACCAGGTCCTCTCTAAGCCATACATCCTCTATAACTCGACTGGGGTTTCAAATTCACTGCAAATAGACTCCTATTATAAAAGGTCATCTCTATGTCGACAACCTCTCTATTTCGACGTCAGTTTTTTCCTGTCCTATTGTTGAGTTATAGAGGTTTGATTGTACTTCCTAAGGTCGATTACCTTGCACATCATTAAAAATAACCTTCATTAATTTTCCAATTTAAAGTTTAAAAATTGATTCCTAAATTAATTTAGAGATAACTTAATCGCAAAGCATTAAATTATTTATCAATCATCTAATTAATTAATGAAATGATTTATGTAAGCTCTTCATTAATCAAAATATTTTATCCAAGGTTGAGTTGTCTTATCCATCCGTTAAAAGTTAATCAATCGATTAATTATTTTCGACGATTAAAGTATTAATATTACGCTTTACCCTAATTATATGTGATAAATATGATGTACTAAGATTGCACCTTCACTTCAATATACCTTGAATGTTCTGTCTATCAACTGAATGTATTGAAAAAAGTGTCGACACAGTACAACAGATTTGGAAATTATAATTGTAGGCAATGGCACAGACATACACTTTTCAGTGCTGTTAATATCATTCTCTATAAAAAGCGTTTGTTCATTAAATGAAAAGAGCATGACAAATTTTTTGTTTAATGTAACTGAACTTAAAGAGTTTTTTTTAATAATTTGGTTTTACTTGAAAACCAAAAAATATAATTGACCAAGAATGAAACAAGAAAAGTTTAAGGTCACTTCGATTTTAGTGAAATTAGTTGAAACTAATGTGTTAAATTTAATTAGGCTTGATTAACTCTGCTTCTCTTTTTAATAATATTCAATAATAATTTTAATAATTGATGCTAGAAAAAACTAAAAGTTCAAAAGTTGGGGGGTTTCCAAAAATTCCTAAGTTAAGAGATTTTAATCCCTTGAGTACTCCAAATAAAGTAATCTGTACTGTTATCAAAAATCATGTCCTATGACGCTATGAAACACATGTTCTTTTAAATGTTTTGCAATTTTATATGAAAATCATATTTCATTTATTGAAACGGATATCAGTATTGTTCACAAGATTTAGTAATTTAATCAATAAGTGACTCACAATTCTTAGAATTTGCACTTCAATTAATTGTTAATGTAATTGAGAGAAGAGCTATCACAATTATTAATTAGCAAACTTACAGCAGTAATTGCGGGCGAGTATTGCTCGAAAGTAGTGGACATAGAGATCGGGGGAACAACAGCTCGAGATGTCCATTGAGATGATTCCTGTCCTGCGTGAATAGCTCGGGTGGCGAACTGTTTTCCAGTTGCCTTGGCCACTTTTTGCGTTACAGAATGACCGTTCTGTCCATTGGTCAGACCATTAGAAACATTATTAATTGAAGACATTTTATACAATAATTTCACTAAAATATCGTATTATTAATAGAATTAATGGGAAAATAGAAGAGTGTGTCGATTCTGTGCGCAAAATCACTGCATCAGAGCACTAAAGGATCAGAAGAGAGACTGATTGCAATTCATTTCCAGACAGCGATTTAAATCATTTTTAAACAGAATAACTACTGGACTGACGTCAGACACAGAATTATTATTTTTTATTAAGTTAACTCAATATTGTGTTTGTCGTGACTTTCGTTCCACTCTTATCTTACTCTTGCTATTAATCTACCAATAATTTAATGATAAATTATTTCGAGAGATGCACTATCTTTGCACTAATTATGCCTTAAAGCGAATTCTTCTTCAAATACAGACAGAAAGAAGTTCTTGCAAATCATTCGAATAAATTGCCATAATAATTGTAAATTTTCAACTTTTCAATTAATTACTATTATTTTCCATATAATCTCTAATTAATTTTAATCTGTACTATGAATTTATCACACAATTATTCCCAATATATATTATATTATATATATCTTTATAATTATCTAGATTACTTATTTTTAAAAATGATGAATATTGAACAACTACGACACAGGAATAGTGCCATTTTAAAAATGAACAAATATGGTTGCAACCAAGGCAAATTTTATTAAGTTCATTCAGTTTATACCTCAAAATTAGGTTACACCCGTTTGGCCGAATCCCATTTAACCGAAAATCAATATATAAATTAATGAAGAAGAGAATTCAGTATAATTTATGTAAAATAAAATATAATTACTAGATATAAAAACAAATTTTAAAATAATTTAAATATTTATTCAAATGGTAGAAAAAGGGCAAGTGCCTTCTGGACCCTGACAGCCGTAAAACTTCACATTACAAAAAATTATATTAAAACTTATATTAAAAAATACAAAAAAAATCAATCAATGTGTTTTCACATTTTAAACAATTTTTGTCTTATCTGAACTTAGTGAACCAAAATTTTATAAAATTTGGTAAATTCGAACTTAAATATCTTAAGAATGGTTTAAGATAATTAAATTATACTAATGTTATATTTAACATGGTTAAACTATTTATAATACATATTCTCATAATATTTTTAAAATAAATTTATCTAATAAAAATAGTTAGGGGCCAAATCTTAAAATTTTCCATCATGGGAGAAGGGCATTTTCCATAAGCCAAAATCAATTGGAAACCACCATTTTCTTCTTTTTAAAAGTAAATTAGGCTACAAGGCTAAACTAAATATTTACTTAAAATAAAAGAAAAATACTGAGTTTTCCAGCGGCAATTTACAAAAATGTCTGAATTTTAGCCGCCATTACCAAAAATTTCCTAAATTTTCCCGAAAAATTTACAAGCTTGCTTCGCTTGCCGGCTACGGGCTATAGGATGGCTAAGTATGTTGACCCCTTGGTAACCCTTGCTAATAGGAATTCTGTTGATAAGGATTCGGCTAAGTTGGATTCGGCCAAATGAGTGTAACCCAAAACTTTTTGTTTCAAGTCTGGCTGAAGGAAACCCTCTTTGAATAATTCTTCTGGCAAAATTTTGAAAAAACCACCCCATGAATCCTCCCATTTCAACATTTCGAATTAAAATTAATTCATTTTTCATTTCATTATTTTTAGAATTGACAAAGTCAGCAATCGTAGCAGTCAACGAAAACGGGACCTGACTGTAGGCTTATATTAAAGATTAAAGTGATTAACTCAAGAGATTCGAGTCAAATATCTGATAAAAGCCATCGAAGGCATAAACAAATACTAGAGATTTGTCGAACAAAACACAAATGAGTTCGGAATAAACATCGATAAGGTTTGGATAAAAAGAAATAATTTTATGTTCACTACTAATGAATCATTAGAATCGATGCATAACAACAACAACAGTTCCAAAGAATCGAAATCTAATCAAAATTTCCCCACAAATATAGTCTAACTTATATTGTTTGTGTTACATTACAAGTAATTTGTACTTTCCTCCAATATTTCAATAGATAACTTTGTGGGCGATGTTTCTCAAACAATTCAATATCTTTAATATAATTTTAAATATTCTGTCACTAATCAGTAATTGTATTAAAAATGATGGTAAAACCAACTCAACTAAAAAATCCATAAAATAATAATTCATAATTTACTGGCAGAACCAAGGACACACTAATGAAAATATTCTCAATTATAAATTATAACGAGTTAAAATATACATAATATTGATATTATTAATTTATTGTTCTATTATGTTGATTTATTGGGTATAGTGTCAGTGTCTGTTAATACTTTTGAAAAAATCATGCAGTTGTCAGGTGCTTAAAGTGGAGCCACAAGGATAGTTTTCCAAATACACATATTAGAACCGTTATGGGAAGGAATGCCGTTATGTGCTGTAAATTAACGTCAAATAAGGCAGTTATCAAACTTTCCCTTAAAAATACATTTAATTTAAAAATATTTACAAATTATGAAAAAGCAAAACAATATTTGAATAAACAAATAATTGCCATTTTCTATAAAAGTTGACACTATTTCCGTACTTTTTTCAAATGTTCCAGAATTTTGTGTTCAATATCTTCATCAGAAGATGAGTCCGAATCGGATGACTTTCGGTGTCGTTTATGTTTCTTATGACTTGATTTTTGTTTTTTATGTTTCTTTTGTTTCTTTACTTTCTTTTTACGTTTCAATGATTTGCTATTTGTTTCACTCAATTCAGGATTTATAGAAATATTTGAGGGGAAAAAAATAGGAGGAAGAGCCGGACCATAAAAGTCATCTTTTGGTTCACTAATTTTGGACACATCTTTAGTTTGTTCCAAACTTTTATCGTTTTGAGAGTCATTTGCCACTGATTTTTGGGTTTCAGTGGTATTTAAGAGTGGCGTAAAGTCTCTGTTCAGTTGATCGAAGTCTATGTTTGCAAATATTCCCCGACTTTTGTTAGAATTCGAATCAGAAGTTTTAAATTCATTCAAATTATTTGACGACAAAACGGGTTCAATATTATCAACATTTTGTTTGGGATCACTTTTGATGACTTCTTCGCCATCGCTTTCCTCGTCTGAAGCGAATATTGCTTTAAATAAGTCCATTGGCGGTCGAGTCGGGTCTTCATTCTCCTCATCACTACTATTGTCGACATCTTTGACTGCAGTAATGTTTTCTCCACTTTTGGCATTAGTTTGGGTCGAATTTGTTTCATTGATTAGAGGTTTAGCCACATCTGACAGAACCCGTTCATTGAACAGACTGTCAAATATATTAGGTTTGGCTTTTTTATCGCTTATAAGAGAAGTTCTGTTCCTCACATCAGATTTGCCGACAGTAACGATACCCACGAAATCAGGATATTGTGGATAAGGGTTAGGAATATTAAATCGTCTGCACAAAAGTGTGTGGGGGTGCCATTCATAGGTCGTTCGTTCTATGCTATTGTTTTTCTCACTTTGTTTCAATTCACTTTCATCAGGACTGTCCTTCTGCTCCGATTTAAATTCAGTTAAACCACCGGTTAATGTGGTGTCTTCGACCCCTTCTGAACTGCGAGTGAATTTATTGGCCCAAAAGCCAAATAAAGGCTTTTCAACAAACAATTGCTTTGGTTTTTGAACTGAAGTTTCTTTAATACTGTTTTCACTCAACGAAACATTTGAGTCATTCTTTCCGAGTTCTGGTTTTTTGACTCCTTGTCTGTGAATTACTTCTTCTCCCAAAAGAATTGCTCGAATATTAGCATTCAGAACCGGAGTCTTTAAACTAGGGTTCGGCTCAGTTGTTACAGATATGTCACTGGCTTTTGAATTATCACTGGTCTGATCCCAACGAGATCTTCTATGTTTGTTGAGGGCTGAAGACTTTTTCCAATCTTTGGGTATAACAGGAATCGGATATTTTTTGTGAATATTTTCCGATAAATTCATTTTTGCCGAACTTTTGGCGAAACCTTCGATGACATCACTTTTCAAAACATCGATTGCCTTCTTTTTATTCTTCAATTTAGAGTCGGGTCTAATTGAACCGATTTCAAAATCATATTGTGTTAAGTCGTCTTTATGGTAGACAACAGCGTCTTCTTCGATATCTTCGTCGAGTACTCCATAACCGAACGCTTCGCCAGAAATCTTTAGTTTTCGGCCGCTTTTAAAAACAGCCGAAACTCCATTTGAGGTCTTTGATTGAGTGGATTCGCTGTCTTCGGCGATAGACTTGTAACCGATTCCATGAAAATCAGATTTAGGTTTATAAGAGGCTAAAGAAAACTCATTATCTGCGCCAAAATTGGTGGACACTTCACATCCATATACTTTGTTTTCATAGTATTTTTGGTCTTTTCTGGCGTTCAGTTTCATTCGTTTATATAATTTTCTTCCAATCGATTCATTTGTCGGTTTTATCACAGTTTTCAAGACATCGATTAGAGAATCAGTTTTACGGAAACCTTTTTAAATATAAGACTTAGTTTAAGAGGTTTTCCTCTCAAGTATTTCAGTGATAATGTGATGTCAAACCTGCGAACTCCTCTTCAATGAACTTTTCTTTAGTTGCGATCTTTTGCGGTGCGATTCCAAAAACGTCCAGATCTTCGGAGTCCATAAAGTTTTCTGGTTTTCTCTGAACAAGTGTTTGGTCCCATCTTTGCTGTCGATTTGAGATATACTGTTGAGGAGTGAATCCCTCTTCAGAACCAACTGTCATGAAATGTCCGGCAGAGAAGCCGCCGGTGAAGGCCCCGTGAAATCTTCGGCGACCCTTCGAGTCTCGAACTGTTAGATCCAAATCTGGTTTTCTGCTAACAATTTGGTCAGAATCTAACGGAGCAAATGGTGTCCCCAAAAATCCATTCTCTTCCTCGTCATCCGACTGGTTATAAGCCATTTTCCACTAATTATTTCAATTCATTTAAAAATAATTAAATTCGAGTTAAAGTCCACTAAAATTGGTGTCAAAAGAAACCAAAAAATATTTGGTTAGAAAAACCCAATTATTGTTTACCTTTGAAATTGTCGTCAAAATATTGAACGTTTTTCCAGTTTTTAATAGTTTATGAATGCAATTGAGTACAAATAAGGCATAAGTGTTGTAGACAGAGTTGGTTTGTTTTAAATTAAATATGTAGCAAGCACAAAAATTGTCATTTCGCAACCACATCGTGTGAGCCACCATAGCTCAGTGGATAGAGCACTGGTCTTGTAAACCAGGGGTCGTGAGTTCGATCCTCACTGGTGGCTGCTTTCTTTTTGAACATTAAAATGTTTTGCCATTCAATTTGTCAAACATAACTTCATCAAAAAAAGGATAAAATACTTTAATTATTGAGGTAAAAACAAGTTAAAATTAGCAAATTAACCAGTACCTATTTCCATGATTTCTCCTTTTACGAATCCGAATAAAATGTTTGATTTGGTTTTGATGTTTTATTTTAATTGAAATTCTGTAATAATTGAGAAAACTTTTGTTCAATGAAAGCGAGAATTTGTTGCTTCAATCGATTGATTTGTTGGACAGACACAGAGGGAGGACGGCCTGAATTTTCGAGTCGTTCGACTTTCTCCTCAATGATAGCATTCCTAAGTTCTGCCTCTTGAAGTCTTTTCCTTAAAATCAATATTTCATTAAAGTATATCTGCCTTTCGGTTGGCGTCCGTCCCGAAGCACTGGACGACACAGAACTAATGGAACTCGGATCTGTTCCAAAGAGCGAGTGCTCAGAATCAGGAGGTTTTCGGATATTTTTTAATCTGCTGTCAATCTTTTGCTCCAAATTGATCAGGTCTTCTAATTGGGGGCCTTCCCAATGATTTTCACTGCTATTTGATTTTAGTGATTCGTTGGGTGTGTTTTGCTTTCCTTCAGATATAATGTGCACTGCAGTGTCCGGACATATATCATTGTTCTTGCACGGACATCGACACTGACTGCAACATTTCCACGGCTCAGACATTTTTGTCTATCAATCAATTAATTTATAACTGATTTTTTTTTAAATAGTATTTTATTTATTGAATTTCAACAAAACTTCAATTTTATTTTTATGAAAATTAAATTTTAATAGATTAATAATATTTCGAAAATATTTTTAAATGTTTATTTTTTCGATTAAAGAATTGTTTAGTCGTGGTATAACAATTTAATTAAGCAAGGTTGGTAAATCTATAAGCACTACATTTACAGCATTGTATTGAAATGGAATTAGTTAAGAAATTTAAATTAAATGCTATTTGACGACTATTACCTACATTTTATTCTGAACTTCAAATTGATTCACAATTATACTATGAAATCTTAGATCATTAAATCCAATTCTATATTAACTCAACACAAACCTAATGCTATCCCAATTAACTATACGACTACCTTGTACTAGATATAATAGGGCGATCAATTAATCTTGTCGCTTCTATTTTTTGAATAACTTTTAAAAATAAGAAATAATTTTATTTTGTAAAAAGAATATTAAAGTATCATATCGGAATTTTTTTATACATACCTAGTCAATAGATTTAGATCACATTATCTTTGAAATTTTTGGACACATTTACAGTTCTAGATATTATTTGTGACTTTGGTAGATGATTTGATCTTTCATTTGATGTGCAAATCATTAAAATCGAATCACAAGAAAAACTTTTACAACATTTAAAACATTGAGAATTTTCCCTATGAAGACAATTGAAAATTTTCAAAATAGATCTTAGATCCATAGACTTAGAATGGGCCATCTCCCCATAAACTTAACATGGGATTTCTCAGATCAATTACAAATAAGTACAAACTAATCTCTTCTCCTCAAGAATTTATATCAAAAATAAGAATAAATTATCCAATATTAGAGTTGAGAAATTAGTGGCAGTTTAGGTATTTTATAAATCCAAAAATATTAA
>JAQIWP010000992.1:0-18165 GCA_034695525.1 Euzetes globulus | reverse complement strand
GAGTTGTGTTTAAATAAGCGACTCAATGCTCGTGTAAATAGGCTTTAGTTGTGACTATTTGACTGTTTTCAGTGCATCACTCTATCAGTATATAACAATTGAGTATTTGTATCGTTAAAGCGTACAAAACATAGATTGGAGACATCATTACATTACTGAACATTGAGAACGAGTGCGAGAGTACTGAGAACTAAGCGCTTTGTTCGGAGTTTTATATCTACTGTTTTGCTAACACACTATTGAATAAAAAGTATAATTAATGTCTTCTTTCACTTATAGCTAACTTTTGTGAGATTTAAGGCACAAAAAAGTCAATAAATAGTGATATCATTGCATTACTATTTCAAACCAAATTCATGGTAATTAATGATATTTCATTTGTAATAAATTGCTGGCTGTGCTCATCGCTCAGTCATGTCATCTGAATGGAGTGGCCGAACAGAACAGACAGAGACCTGATGTCGACGAGTGAAATACGGCTCACTTCAAGCGTGACATTGTTTTCGATTTTTCAGCACAAAAAAAGTTAGGATTTGTGTCATTTGTTTCAAAAGCCTTAACTCTCTTTACATTTCTCTACAATTCTTTGCATCTCTTTTTCGATTTCACGTTTATTTAGTGCTTTATCTCTGCCTTTGATTAATCGGTTCAATCAGTTTAGCCATCAAACTATCAAATAAATTAGACTAACTTCAAGTGTATTACACGATTCCTACCTCTGAAAGATGTCCCAAAAAATTTAAGCTCATGTTTTCGTGTCTATTGACTGTCGCCTCAGATTTACTTCTCTTTCGATCGCTTCCATTGACTTCGGTTTCTGACATCAAATAACTTTTGTTTTTACGATTGGGAACACAACTGTGTTTTTCACTCTCAAAGTTAGACGCGTTTTCATCGTTTCTGTTGCTCACAGGAGTTGAGTCCTCTCCATCCTCACCAATTATGTCAACTTCTGGATCACTGTTTGTTTGTGATGGTTGTGGAGAAACACTTGTATTCTCTGGACTTTTGGCAAAACTTTCATAGTTATGTCCAATCGGTGACACATTCCCGGCCGTAGATTTGGCCACCGGTTTGAAAGCAGACGTATGGCTATTATTATTGGAATCTCTGCTCTCGTGTGAGCTCTCGTGGGGCCAGAGATGGTCTCTTTGGGGAAACATGAGAGCATTACAATCATTGCCACCGAGCAGAAGTTTGCTACGATTAGCGTCAGGAGAGCCGAACTCTATCGAAGAAGTAGGGGGTCGCGGCCACAACAGACAACTGTATGGTATATGCAGTGCCGGTGGTTTTCCCGACCCAACTCCTGAGCCAACCCACATAAACTCTGCAAAGCTTTGCCTGAAATCTGATGTTTGACTCGCCGATAGATTTTTGATTGGAGGCGACGACGGTATCGTTGGATTACCGCTAAAAGGAACGCTTGAAGGCAGCGAATATTTATTTGGCAGAGGAATCAATGGAAAATAGGTAGGTGCAGCACTGGACGTACTCTTCGGTGACACACTGTCACTCATTGTAGTGTTTGGTGTCAACGATTGATTGCTTTCTGGTGAGGACGAGTTTGTACTTTGCCTCCGAAGAAACTCATGATTTGAACCGCTATTTCGGGAATGAGAGTTCAGACCGGCAGCCATTGCGCGCTTCCGACTCCCGCCGTTAAACATTGCCTTAACGTCTGGTCAGAGATTTTAAATTAAGTTAAATAAATCATAGGATCACATCCATAGCCTTATTTCTAAGCAAGGCATAGATGTAACAATGAAATGCTAAACATTTTAACTGGCCAAAAAAATCTCCATATCTAACTAGATTCTAAAAAATGGTGCTATTCCTATTATAAAAAGAATCATACCTTCCCAAGCAAATGAGACTTCATCTGGTGGCTCGGGGTTTCCAATGAGCTTTATGTGCCGCCTCCAACTGTATCGCCCAAAAGGCAAATGAATTAATTGAAATAAAACATGAGGTGATGTGAGACCTGTTGAAGTTGGCGGCGTCTGGTTGTATGTACTTGGAATCAGGCAACCGATGGGAATGGAATATGAATTTGTTGGGTGAGAAAAATAATCCGCAATAAACACATTTTATACATTTGGCACTATTGAGACACACCATAAGTCACGCTATTCTAAAATATTGATTGACTGGTCTTTAGAGAACAATACTCACCGCGAACTGTTATATCGCGATGGCGTGAAGCTTCCCCTACAACCTGTTCAGTAATAGAAATGAGGTTAATGCTGATCACCAAGATAATATTAAATAACTCATACAATCAGTGCTCACATTCCAAATAATTAACGATAAAATTAAAGCATAACATGACTTAAACAGGACTAATGAGTGAACCCTAAACACTAATTTATACAATTTATGGATCAGTGATGTCTTACCCCACGCGCACTGATGATAAACATCGAAAGAGAAGGTGTCCGGCAGTTTAGGCGGTGCTGTTTCCGCTAAAAACGATTTGCATAATCTCTCGGCTTCTCGTTTAGTAATCATTCCACATCTTCTGGATGACACCGGCATTGCACCGGCCCTTCGCAACAGTTCTAATTGGACTGGGGTGCACTGAACGCACGTTATTCCCAGAGCCACTCGTCTGTGTATTTGTACAATGTATTAGTTTTGCCCCAAATAATTGATTTCAATTAAATTTTAGAAATGATTGAATCAAAAGGAAATTTTATTTGAATTAAAGTTAACTTCTCTTCAATTGTTTGCTTCATTTCGATCAACAATAACACTACAAATAAATTACTTTACTATTCTAAGCTTATAATATGGAGAAATGCTCTTGATATTTAAAATTTGATATATACCAAGAATGTAATCGATATTTTGCTAATACTGTCTTTAATTGATTGTGGCTTTGAGAATTGAGTAACACTTAATCAAAATGATAGCATAAAATAAGGCAATCCTGAAAATGTAGACTTATTTTGCCGACAAATATCGATTTCAGATTCGTTTATTTGCAAAAATACTTTTCAATTAATTCTCGAGTGATTGCGAAATTAAAGAAACAAGTTCATATGGTTTTATTTACGTTTAATGACTGGTAGCTAATATATCTGAATAAATCATCTAGCTTTTAACCAATGGGATGGCCAATGAAAATTTTTTAGGGGTATGGGGAGGGGTATTTTACCAAAAGTCCTTGGAGGTATTGGGTAGGATAAAATGGCGGACGGAAATAGCGCCGGAAACGGCAATTTTCTTCTAAACAAGGCTTATTTCCGGTGTTTTTAAGCTTATATTAGCCTAATTAAGCTATAATAGGGCTATTCTGCAAGTTTTTAAGCATAATTCCTTCAATTAAAGAACAAAATGGCGGAGTTTCGGCTGACATTACAAAAAATCCTAAAATTTGCCAAAATATAGCCGGCTTGCTTCGCTCGCCGGAGCCATGGGGGGGGGGGGGTAATGGATATTTTCAGTTTACGGGGGAAACGAAATACAGCCCCCTATTGGCCATCTCTGCTTTTAACGCTAAATATAACCATGCTACCATGCTACCAGGTAATTGATAACTTGTAATCAAAATCTTTGTTTTAATAACCAGTTTATTTTATCTAGTGTTCTTCAGATCGATTTTTTGTCAATCCGATCAGAATCGGTGATTATCAGTACTTTTTTAAAATCTATCCAAATATTCAAAAACAAAAACAAAAATATGAACAACTCTTATTTCGATACTTTGCCCAGTCCAGTCGGCAAAATAGGAACATGCGCAAGGAAACTTCGAATAAATATTTTGTTTGGGTAATATTAAATGTGTTTACTTAATTTTCACACTTTGGCTAAATATAATTATTTATTTACTTGTAGATTACATTTTGAAGAATAAATCTAAATATAAAAGTCTTGGTATATTCTCAATTTCTTTAAACACTCTTTGAACTTTTAAGATTTTCATAAGTCATTTTATAACCTTAATAATTTACTTCATCTTTACTATCAGATATCCAAAAATAGATGCTTCATAAAGACATGTTATTCCTTGTTCATAATTTATATAAGAATATTTATTAAAATAATATAAAAATGAAAAATTGTCAAGAAAACGCAAGATCGCTTTTTGAGTGTGTGCAATTGTGAAAACTCATATACAAATCCTATAGGAAATTAACGTAGATTAATTACTCATTTTAAGTCAGCTTGTTTTAATTTTAAAAATCTAGTAATCGGAATATTTTGACCGAAATTTTCTAAATACATTGAATAGTTAAAGATGAAAAATAATCAAATATAACTTAAATTGGTCAAGGCATTAAATTTTAATTTTAAGTTCACTTGTATATGTTTTGCTAACCGGTGTTTAGACATTTTCTGAATTAATTTACTTAAAGCACAGAATAGTATTTTTTTAATATTGTTGAAAACTGTTAAAGGGTAAAGTTTCGGTTCGATTTTTTAAACATTAATCTGATCAAAAGATCACCACTTATTGTCTTATTTTATTCAATCAACCAAATTATGAACTGTAAGAAACTTTGAGATCTGAATCATAAGAGGATATAAGACAGATCACTAAAAGAATCTTATGTTTACCATAAGTAGTTTTTTAAAATTAAATTTCGTTAAATGCTGTAAAGAGATTTAAACTCGAATGTCATTAATTATTTTCTAAATTAATTTGAATGCTTCCAGATCACTTTAAGTCAATTCGAAAATGCTTAGGATAATTAGGTTTGGCAAAGCGAGTATAGTCTAAGAAACCAGCTAGAAAAGGGCCAAAGTGGAAACTAACTGCTCTAGACAATTTTTGAAAAAAACTATCAGGTTAGACTCCTAGAACTGCTGAATTTTCTAATTTTTTTAAAATGGTATAATTCACATCATTTGTGATAATTTGAATTCAATCTAAACTAAATTTAAATGAAGACTTGACCGAAGATATATAATATTTATTTGTCCTGGACAATCGTGCAATAATCATATAAATATTCCCTTTTAAAGTATACTAAGCTTTTGTTTTATACTTTTATACATTAGTTGTTGATCTCATATCTTATTTTTGCTCTGTATGTCTAATTTTAACAGAAAATGTGATCATATATTTAATCACTGTTACTGAAATAACCTACCTCAGCTAACCATAGTTTGCTTATTAAATTCGTTTATTTCCGAATAGCTTGGAAAATATGGGGAAAATTTCAATTAAATTAATGGTTTAATTATGAAAAATTCAATTACTTTACTCAGTTATAAGACAAAAGCTGAGAAGACTTTTTAATTAAGTTTTTCTAATTTATTTCTGATTAGTAGCACTCAGTCTCTGTCTGACTCTAAGACAAACGACTGCAGCATTGAATGAGTGAATGGCTTTCAATCATTTGAATCAACACTATATGTATAGATAAGTGAGTTGTGACTAAAGATGTTTGAAGATATTTTTCTGTGTGCTCTCAGCTCAGGGGATACACAAACAATAAAGTCATAGAAACTATTGAATGATAGACAGTATTATTGATAGAAAGTAATAAATTGTTTACCTGTTATGGATTTCATTATAGCTAAAGCTCTTCAATAGTGTGTTTGATATCTGCGCCAAACAGAGTCTTTCCTGAGAGTCCATAACTAATGCAATAATTGGTATTCCGTAGAGCATTACAGTTCTGACTTCATTATTCCTATATGTGGTCGAAGTGATGCCACTTTGACTTGAATTGTTTGTCGTTTGCTGTTGACTATGACTGTGACTGTTTGTCGAACTCAACTACATTAACAACAATATTAATATTAAATTCAAATGAAATGACTCTATATTTTGCAAATGTATGTTCAAAATTAACGGTCGGTTTGATCTAAACCACATTAAACACAATTTCATTACTTATACTAACGCACAGAGCATTAGGTATTGCCGGCAAAATGTGAGCATTAGGTAGAAAAAGGTAACTTTTCCACTCAAAAGCTTCGAACAATTGTACTAAGTTTAAACATTAAGTGTCGTATAGTGTGATCTATTTTAAGTGAGCCCCCGTACTGTTCCCTGCATACGGCATGCACCATTGCCGAAACCAATACTTAGAAGACCCAGGGGTAAAAATGTGCTCTCGATTATGGCAGTTTTGCGAGCGCTTAATGATAGGTTTGAGTGCCGCACATGCATTACGAGTTACATCACTTTCACATCTCTCTATCAGGCGCTCAGACCCTCACATACCTCTCCCAATATTCTACAATTCTGTTGCTATAATATTAAAGCTTAGAACGGATCCACATTAAGTACATTTTGGTCTGTAGTATGGTATGAGACCTATTTGACGCCAATACTTATGAAATTAAACCACAAAATAGCAGTCCGTGTCTAATGATGTTTTAGTTTTAATGAAAATGCGAGTGAGAGGTAACTAAAAATGTTCTCTAATTATTTGTTGATTGTTCTCATGCCGTCTCGAATAACAATTAATACAATAAATCTATTTTTTCTCCAAACCTTTTCCTCTCAAATAATTAATTTTCCAATCGTTTCATTTTAAAATATATCCACTTTTTTACTACTTTTTCAAATAATAAACTGATCAAGATCATTTCAAAATAAAATCATTATATAAAGTAATCAAGTCTCTTATTCTATTTAGATAATTAAAAACACCAGTGAATTACATGCAGAAATTATTCAAACATTAATATCACGTCCTATTTTTCTTCACCTAATAATTAAAGCGAGAGATAAATGTCTTTTGATTAAATTTAGTCTTGTTTATTTAAATGAAACATGAATAAACTGAATGGGCTAAATTAGTTTTAAAAAGTTTTAGTAATACTTTTGTAGCATTTGATATATCTATTGAGATAACGTGATAGAAGTAATCATGCATTCAAATTGATTTATTTCAAAAGTTCCTTTCATTATAATGAAGATATCAGACAATCAAAGGGCAATCTTTGCTCTGATCTCTACTTAAAAGTAGAGGTAATGAAAATAATTGAATAATAATTTCGTACCAAAATTATAAAGTGTTAATTTTAAAAAAAATTGGAAAATAGCTTAATTCTTTAAAGTATGTAATGCGGAAAAGTTTGCTTTCGGGCGCGCAATGCATTTGCAGACATTATCAATGAAACATTTAAAGTGATATTTGCAGATGCATTTATGCTTATTTTCGTCATTAGTTTGGTAGCTAACTTGGACATTCATTATCTTAAAAAGTTAATCTTTAGGAGAATCGTTAAAATTCGAAGAAAATTAATTTAAATTAATGGGAAGAAAACTTACATTATTTAAAGGTTGTGCAACAGAGTCGGTCTCCATTGAAGCTGAAGTCAAGTTTGTGTTCAAAGGATTGTCAATCTTTTGTTTGTCTGATTGTGTTTTGTTGACTAACACTAAAAAAGTAATGTTTAATGCGATTTAATTTTGAACAAGATTTGAAACAGAGACGCATTGCATGCGCATTATTCGAGTGTTTAGTAGGACTGGGATTGGACAGTAAGGCATTCCCTTTATATTTCACAGTTGGCCATTCTTGATGCCTAACTGGTCGATGTTTAAGAGCCACGTGAGTCAATTGATTGATTCGGTACATCACATGCGCTCTTATTATTCAAACGTATTTATTGTGTTGACAACTCAATCCTCAATCTGTGCTCCGACACAACTATTATATGCTATAATCATATACTCCCTGTAAAGTCAGTACATATTTTAGTCTATTTTTAATAATAATGATTGAAAATATTCATGAGATTTAAAGAGAATATAAAATACTTTTATAATAATTTGTTTGGAATTTGTTAGCTTTGCTTTGAATATATTCTTATTTAACTCAAAATAACTGATCCTTTATTTCTGACAATTAATTAGTAGAGAACTGGAATTAATGATCTGTTCCAGTCATATAAGAACAGCAATTCAGAGCTCGGCCATACAGAGTGCTGACCATTTTCCAAATCATTTATATTGCAATGAGTCTTTCGGTGACCATAATGTGCTTCCCCGACACTGTTATGTCAGTGGTAGGTGTCCTATGAGACTGTTGCCAAACCGTTTTGAATGTTGTCAGTGCAGGTCTAACATAAAGAAAACTTTGTCTTTACTGCTAATCACGTTAAAAGCTTATACATAAGAGAATTGATGCCAGTCCTGCCAATCCCTTGAGTGGGTCCGCAGGTTTGCCCCACAAACTGACCATCGAAGCCCTGACAGAGAGCTGAGTGTATAGCTAGAGCATTAGTCTAACTATTTGCACGGCACAACTCTGACACAACTCACAACTTGACTTAACTCATATAACAATTGTCAACATTTAATGTATTATTATTTGTAAGGTTCGCATATCTGTTAAAATACTCATTGGTATATGACATGAGTCAGTACTGATCTAAACCCTTGAGAGTATCTTAACTCTTGTAATGGACAGCTTTAATTAAAGGGGCCGTCGGTAGTGACTACACTTTTTAGTAGACCAGACCAATCAAAGTTTGCAATTTTATGTACCGAATCATTTTGGTTCGTTTGCTTTGGCTCTTATGCTTTCGGACATATTGTCCTTTAATGTAATTTATTCTCCACTTAATTGTATTTGTTTTGTTGTATAACATCAGCACATTTCACTCCTTATGCTTACCTTTTAGTCTTCTCCATTTCCTTTCATCTCAACCCTGAGCTCTGCATTTCTGTCCAATTTGGTGGCCCTTTGAGTGTCCAAAATTCGACAACTGATTGAAAAAGAGAGTCAGGTCTCTGTTGCTGATCACCCGGTCTAACGAGTAAATGGGCTCACAATCAGTGTATTGAATGTCGATATTGTTATTATTATTACTATAATTGCTATTAATAATGCGAAACGCTGTAAGGAGTAGACTGCACTCCATATGGTATAATATGCTATTATATGCCATCATATGGTATGATATGCCAGCACTTTCATGCCTGACCAACACTACTCAATGGGAGACCATTCATATGCTAATCATTTCGGGTAATATTGTAGGGAAAGTCATTTGTAAAGCGCAAACAAAAATGGGCGGCCGATCTGGCACTGGTTCAAAGATAGATGGTCCCTATGAAAGTAGGAGAGGGACAGGGAGAATGAGGGAGGGAGGTAGAGAGAGAAGAGAGAGAGGGAGAGAGAGGTGACGTGCAAAGACTCGATCCGATTCATGCAATTATAACGATTTAAACCAAAATGAGAATTATTACTAAGTTTGGGACCGGTCCTAACCAAGCTCATCAATCAGATGAACTTCAGAGTAAATCTGATCTAAAAATAAGTCTTTAGAACAGAACTTTATAATCTTCAGTTTAGTTTTAAAAATATAAGTCTAATCTGGAGATTAAGCACTTTGAAAAACTTATAACTTATGATTTATGATTTTACTACCTTGGTCAGGTCGGTTTAGAATCCAACCATCCATTGTATACAAAGCACTTGACAAATAAAATGTCAATAACGGTTCTCAACAGAATTGCAAGTTTAGTACCAAATTTGAAATGAAAGTATGATTTCGAAAAACCAGTTTAACATTCCAATGTGATTACACTGATTTATCTAGCTCATTATATCACTACATTATTATAGATATTTTAGCTATTATTATATATCATAGCTAAATCAATTGAATAATTGACGAGGAGTATAACAAACTTCAATTAAAAAAATTTCCTTATTCATCATTTTGCTTAAAATCCAAGTTTTAAAAATTGAATTTCCAGTTATTTAAAATCCCAGTTCTTTTGCTGAATAACTTCTTTTAAGTTATTTATAATTAAAATTAAAGAAATTAATTGAAAAAAGTTTTATTTTTAATTATTAAAATATAATATAAATTCGCATTCATTTCACTGCACTTAAAGTCCTTTTTTCTTACAATTAAAAGAATTTATTCAAACGCTTTCAACCAAAAGCTAATGTATTTACACCCAAAATAATTTCAATTGAATACGAACTTCGTTTGAGTTATTTTTATAGTGAATTTGAATATTTTAATGTATAAAATGAAATAATTTATATTTTATCCGTTAATAAAAGGTTTTCTAAAACAAAACAAAAAACTAATAAATAAGTCGTTTTGTTTGCATATCATTTCATTCTTTAAAAGTATTAGATTTAGTCAAACAAAGCTCTCTTTTATAATAAAATTTCAGTCAAATATTATAAGCTTTCGAAAGAATTATTTGTCGAACCAATGAAATTCTACCAAACTTACAAATATTCAATCCAATGGAACTCATATTTGTTTTTACATTCCAATCAATTTTTAATAATCATTTTTCAAAAATTCATTAGTTTTATTACTTTATATGTTTTTAGCCAAAAAAAGGCTTGCTGTGCCTAGAAGCTGTTTTGAATCTGCCCCTTTATGATCACCATATTGGCAGTTTCTGGCTTAAATTTTGATCATATTTAAATATAGTGAAGCTGAATAAATCTTAAGTGCCCTAGAACACATTTCCATGTTTCTAGAAAACAAGGTTAATCAAGGTCTTCAACTTTATGGATGGTGTTTCACCAAAATTTTGCAAATTTATTGGAAGGAGGTCAGATTCGTGGTTTTTTACAAAACATGGTAGACTGACAGGCCATTTTCTTCTTTGTCTTTTTAGACCACTTGTTTCCGGTAATTTTAAGCAGTATATAAGCAATTACTCAAATTTCAAGGCAAAGTTGCTTAAAATTACGTACAAAATAGCTGATTTTGGACCGCCATTTCTGAAAAACTTGCCAATTTTTCAAGCGGAACTGCTTCAGCGCCCCGCAGGGGGTTTCCAGATTTTTTGCAGACGAGGGTTTTGGTCTGACCACCTTTGGCTAACCCTGCTAGAAAACGTACGATCATCTAGATTTTGAAAATTCTATATATTAGATGATAATAATAATAGATAAATATGTAAGAAAAGTCTTAAACTGAACAACAACTATTTAGGGACAACACTTTATAATATATTCTGAGACTTCAAATAAAGGTTTGAGGAAAGAAGGAATCGATGAGAAAATGTTTGAAACACAATAATATTTATTGTAATTTGATTCCTACAAAGAAATCGTTTTAAATTCAAATGACAAACGCAATGAGATTTTCACGAAGTTTTCCTCTTTTATTAACATTTGAATGTATTCATCGAATTTGTTTTGTCGCGATTGTCATCTATTCAGAAGCATAGCGCCATTGAGCAAGATCATCGGTTCTTTTCATTTCAGTGAATATTATTTATTCGGAAACATTTCAATTCAGTTTTATTTCGAATTTAAATTCGATTAATATTTGAGTTTTACTTAAATTCAAATCTAATGCAAATACAAATCTGGAAATCGAAATAAACAAGAATTTATTCGAAGTCAACACAACGAATATAATGTCTTATAAAGCATTTAAATCTGTTTCTTTGCTTTCATCAAAATGCTAGATAATACGAACAAAAATTATAATAATAACTCAACTTAAACTAAACTAGTATCAAAATAAAATTTTATTTAAAGAAAAAGAAATGCGATCATCAATATTTGGATATCTTATCCGGAACTTTCAATTAATTGAAATTTTAATTTTTAATACTGAAACTCAAAATGTTATAAGAAATAAGAAAATCATTGCATTTGGAGATCAAATGTTCAGATGAATGATTGGATACAATAAACGAACAGAAATGATAGCAAACAAACCGCAATATTATGATAGTGTAGTTAAACAATGTTATATAATAACAGCCTTTTGTTGAAGCAGTGCTGATCCAACCGGCAAAAGGACAGTGCGCTCCGTTTGATGAGTTTAGGTAACCGTAAGCAATGTTTTAAGTTTATTGCTTCTGAATTATTGACGAATATTTGCAACGAATGAGTAATACATGCATTCGCTTAATAGAGTCCTCACATCTACTCAAACATCATTTGTCTCATTATTCAGACCAATATTAACTCAGAAATCATTTAAATCTGTGAATAATTCTTGCTTAAACTTTTAATTAAAGAAAGTGCTTTTAATTAACCCAAAGATTTTTTGAACACCATCTAAAAAATTGAAGATTTTAAAAATAAAAACAAAATTTTATGCAAATATGTGGAATATATGCTTCAAAATGAACTATCAATTAAAGGATTGTAGCATTATCTTAAGAAGCTGAGCAAAACAAATCAAATGAACTAGATTGTATTAACGGTCTGAATGGCAGACTAATCAATTTTGTCAAATGCTATGAAATTAAAAGAACTTTTAGCTAAAAAGTGTTCGCTTTGGGAAATGTGCAAACATTAGAATCATTGAGTACAGCACTTGGAATAAGGCATTTATTCGAAGCGACTCTTTCCTAAACATTGATATTTCATTGCAATGAATAGTAATTAGGGTCTGATGTAATACAAAGTGATTCTAATTAAAACGAGATTCTCTTTCAAAGCAATTGTTTGTCTCCACATTTGCATGAGTTTTATGTTTGAATATATAACGCATTGCTTTCCCTTAAACAATGATTTTGCTGTGCCTTCAGAGCTATCACTAGTTTTGTCTTCATTTCTGACTTTGACTAAACAAATAATGGAATTCATTTAGAAAATGGACTTTATTAGCATTAGTCCACTTTATACACAACTCCGGATCACTATTTTCATCCTAAATGGTTATTCTATATTCAAAACTATTTTTTTATATAGAATTTAGTTTTTTTTATTATTGTTATGGCCTGAGAAACGCAAAAAAGTCATTTCAGTAGCCTTTGACCCCTCGCGTGATACACTATTGCGTATTATGTATGTGTCAAAACTCTAATGAAACTCTACTCCAGATAAAGGCCTAATGTCTTGCATACATGCATAAACCAGCATATGCAAGGTAATTCACTAAACATGAAGTCAGTTCCAGTTATGAATTTCAAGTGAGCGCTGAAAAACATTTAACACTTTCTTATTAATAATTGCTATCAATTCCTTATTTATTCGAAATAATGCTAAACTCAATAAAATCAGTCGTTTATTTTTGCCAAAATTATCTTGAAATTATTTTTCATCAATGTTGTTTTTTAAAAGAAATAATCAATGGTGTGCTCGCATATTGATGATGATTGAGTAATCCTGATATCACTGAATATTGTGATTCATAAATCAGAGCATGGCTAAATTGCAAGTAATCAAAAGTCGTTTAGCCTCAATAGGCTGTTATTAAATCGATTGGACGATAGGTTCTGTACGAGTGCTAAACAAAACTATATTTCATTTGATGTCATTATAAATATTCAATAATATTCTATTACTTGAAAACAATAGAAGAGTATATTTAATGTACTTTTCGTTCATTAATATATCTGTAATTTTTGTGATTTACGAAAAAGTTTCACTAATGCTCTAAATATGAGTCAATATTCCGGTAAATATGAGAATCCATAATATCTATTAGTGTTTTACTTGAATAATAGATAATATTATTATGCAATAGATTTACAAAATTGATTGTGAAATATCCATATAGTAAAATTATGTTTTGTTTTAATAATAAGCTAGCAAATTATACAAATGCTTTTCTACACAATATCTATGCCTTAGTTACTATCTGTATCTCTGAAAACGATATGTAAAATATCAATCCATTTGTCAAAATGAAAAGCATATCACTTAGACTTTTATTATTATTCATTAAAACAGATTAATAAAAATAAAATTTTTAATTACAACAATAAAATGTCTTTCAAAATTAAGCATTTCATCTGAGTCATATTTTCCAATTTCTCCAAAATAATTGATCTGAACATAAAAACATAGAAATTTTGAATTGGAAAATCTACTCAAGCTTGTTGAAGTTACCTCTAGCTTATATGGTTTATATAAATATATGTCTAAAGCTTAATCCTAGTTTATTCAATTATGTCGAGAGTGCTTATGAAACAACAATCGGATCCTTAATGATGGTTTTGGTCATTAATACACAGGATATTGAATGACACGCTTTCCAAGTTTTCATCGATTTAATCATAAACTGAATATAATTGAAAACATATATTTGATTATTCAAACTTATAAAGTATCAATATAAGTCAAAATGAATACATATTTAATAATCGAGAAGGCAATGTAATTGATCGTAATTATTTTTGATTAAATTTTGGTTACTTTATGAAATAATTGTCTTTAGCGTTGCATTGACAATAAAAATGGTCTGTATCACTTGTCTTAGCACTGGCTATGAATAAAAAATTCCCTATATTTATACTCTAGAATTCGTCAAATGGTGAAGAAAATATTGGAAATGTTTTGTTAGAAAACTCTATTAGATAATAATAATAATACTAGTAATTAAAAAAAAGATAAATTTCATTATAAATTTCATTGTTTACAATTAAAATTTTAAACAGTTCGATAAACATGGTCCTGTTTGCTAAATTAAAAATGAGGAATATGTGATTTTGTTTTCAGTTCAGCCATTGATATTAAATTTTTTACAATAAATATTTACTGATTTTCTATTCAAAAGAGGATAAAATATTTAATTTATTTAGACTTTTATGATTTTGGAATAAATAGTAATAAAGGTACCTGATATGATTAGTTAGGGATGCACTCAATTACTGAAACAATTGAAGCGCAATGGCTTTGGTTTCTAAAGAGAATTACCTTTGACAATGTATGAATACAGAAGGAGAATCCAATACTTTGATTTGTTCCCAACTTTTTATTATTAACGCTTCACTGTTCATACAATATATAGGGAGAGTCAGTCTATCGCTCTATCACTTGATTCTGTATTAGAGGGGAACATATCTATTACCGTTCCTATTATATGACGACTCACTTTAAGTTAACGTTGAGTTACAGAATCCTAAGCCTTACAAATAGTTGAGTAGAGATGGAGAAGAGTAGGCTAGCCATTATCTGTTGGCAACCCTCGAGTCCAATGAGTTGCCTGACTTTAATCCCTAAAACATGACTAAACTTTGTCCAACTTTGTTGAGCACAACCGCAGCGTATATCTCGTGTTAATCCGAGCGTTCAAAACATTCAAAGCATGATTTTCACTCGTAGTAAGTATCTATGATTTGCATCAAATTATAACAAATTACTTGAATTAATGTCTTCTAATTTGTGGTCCAAAACAAATAATTTGATGTCAAATATTTTGCTTTAATTTAATATCAATTAAGTGGTTCAGTATTATTATGCCTCTCATCACTCATTGAGGAACCCATTAATTCTGTTTTAATTTAATTAAGATTAACGCAACACACAAAGAGTGGACAAAATCGTTGCCCGACTTATACTTATTGTCAAAATGTTCGACTAATGTTTATTTGGTTTAAATATTTGGCGAATAATTTTATTGCAGTTGAGAATGATTTTGTTGATTGAATTTTATGTCCGGCGGATAATAGTGTCTACACTTTAGTGGTAGTAATAGTGGCTTACATTCTCTTATATTCATCTTAAATCTCTTATGAAATATCGTATTAGGACAGGGCTTTATAGGCAGCAGCGATATGTTAGCGGTGGTGCAGGTGCGGCCGATTGTTGTATGTCCTATTATTGAAGACATGAGTCAACTTGAAAGCTGTGCCTCAAGTACTGCAACGATGTCTGTTCACTACATCTTTAATTGCTTATTGCTTTTCAACAGTTCTTTGCTATAAATCTGATTCAAAGTTATAGAGCGTTGGCTTAGTTTTGATCGAATATTACTATTATTATGATTGCAGTATTAGTGAACATACAGGTTATGCTCGAATCAGTTTCCGCTTCGTTACATATAAGTGAATTTCGTGAAGCGAATCAACATTTATTTGCAGGCATTGCAGGCACTGCCGTCTCTTCCCTTTTCTTCTATTGAATAATGCATTCAACAGTGTTTCAGTTGTAGTGAACAGAGTAATAGTGAACTCACTTTTTTATTTATATTATCTGATGTATGCACTAATTTTATGACAAAATAGACTAAATCTACTCAAAAGCGTCACATTTTTTATTTGTTTCGAATCCAATGATTATTTTGTTAGTCGTTGGCATTAAAATAATTTCCGCCACAATCTATGGACCAGTTTATAGTCAAACACAACAAAATGAAATTATGTAAATGTTTTGATTAACTTCTCTCCGACTCCTCTTATATATAATTCTATCAAACGATATGATTCACAATCAAATTATCCTATTTTTGCTCTTCTAATCAAAACTCATTTTTATTTCCTTCTCTCAACCGATCATTGATTTTGTTTTTTAGATTTCTATTGTAAAGAAATTTTATTATTAATTATTTTAAAATTTTATTTACTTTTGTCATTAGCTTCAGGTTCACACTATTATCAAACGAATTTGCATACGAATTTGAACAAGTTAATTTTGATAAAATCTGCTAAGTACAATAATTACCTTTGAAACATTATTTAATCAAAAGATCTTACACAATGAAAGATAATTAATTTAGATAAGTGATTTTTCTTTCTTTTTCTCCTAGCAAATTTGTTAAAATTAGATGTGTATCTTTGAATAAGAATAGTTTGAAAAATGTCCAATCTGAGTTTTCCGTCTCTGCTTGAAAGTTATTGATTATAAGGGACCAAACAATAAACATAATTAACACATATAATGAGTAAAAAGTAAATAAATGTCCAACTTTTCAAAAGTTTTGGTATAGAATTTCCAGATTTTGTTTAATGCAATTTATTTAATTGTATGAACACTGAAATATGAGTAGAGTTTTTTGTAGGCATTAATAGTGAAGGCAATCATTATAGAGTGACTTTGCAGTGAAGTGCTCTGTGAGGCGAGGCTTGTAATGAATGTCTCGTCTATGAGCCGATTAATATGATCTCAATAGACATCCACTCTTACAAACCCTTATATAACATATCGGTAGACGAAAATCACTTTTATTCTGCAATCACTTTTCACTGCATTAGTTGATTAACATCTAAAAGCATTTCATTAAGCAATGCAAACGACTTAATTGAAAAAAAGTTGATCCTCTCTAACGTTTTTGCCTCTTCAGTAAGACTGGTGTAGTGTCGAGTGCATTATATACGAGGAGCGGTGTTCATGTGTTTACCTTTAGTTGTTTGTTGGCACCAATTCATCAAATGAATAGAAGTTTCATTTTGAAAGCAAACACTTGTTTTTAAAGAGCGAGTAATAGTTTTTCATCTCATTCTTCGAAAAATCATGAAAAAACTTTTTCCTCAAGTTTTCTATAAGTCTTCACAATTTCTGAATCAATAACCGGCGGCTGAGAAATGATTTAAAAACTGATTTTAATGCTCGATATAGTGCTGTAGATAACACACAAACAGTTCTAAATAATTATTTTTCTTTTATTTGTGGAAAATTTTGGGTAAAAACATATCTTATTGTTATATATATTTGAAGTCAAACCAAATCGAATAAAAATTCAACGATTCATAACTTTTATTATAATAAATACTATATTTAGAAACTTGTTTTAATAGGATTTGATGATAGGCTTCATAATAGGCCCCAATGAGACCATAAGTCGGTCCGACGTAACCGATATCTCATAAACATCTTCTAATAAGCAAATAAGTGTCAGTCGAGTCGGTTCCGTCATTATTAGAGTATAGGGTCGTATATAATAGACAAACGTTTGCCAAATAGTGTGCAATCAGTTTTGGGTCCAACAAAACGCTTATTAACTTAATTGTGAAAATCATTATTGAGACCAATAGCTAACACACAACACGAGGCTCTGATTTGCACAGATCTGTAACAATGAATCTTTTTTGATGTAGTTTTTTGCCAGCCCTCACACCATTCAATTTTATAGTGCATATGAATATTGAAATTTTATTACTCCTCTTATATTCAGAACCACTCATCCGAAAAAGTTTCATTGAAAAAAGGGAGTTATTCTATTCGTCCCTCACATCGCAAATAAAGTAGTGCCTCAACGCTCAGTTCAATAGCGAAATAATTTGTTTTGATGAGATTTTTCACTTGCGCTCACACTTACATTTTTGATGGATCTCTACTTAAAGTCCATAATAACAGCTGCTATTCGTTGATTGGAAGCATCGAATGTGTTGTAGATTTGGACACTATTATGCAATCGTCAAACCTATTACTAAACAGTTAAACATTGGTGTCGCCCATCAATTGTCTAATGATTTCTTTTAATCGATGGCACTTCAACTTTGATACACTTATTTCACTCTTATTCTCGTCGCACACCATCTGCTCTACCCTACTCTCTCTCTCTCTCTCTCTCTCTCTCTCTCTC
>JAQIWP010000991.1:0-18181 GCA_034695525.1 Euzetes globulus | reverse complement strand
AGAGAGAGAGAGAGAGAGCCTTTAATTTCTGATCAAAATTCAAAATTGATTTGAATATTAATTTTTTTCGAAACAAATTTATAAACATTTTGTTTCCGTCAATAAAATCACTTGAGAGCTCATTAACATAAGTTATTCAAATGAAAGTTACTTTCAATTGTAGATAAAAACAAATAAAATCTAATGCATCTTTGTAAAAACTTAATTGTTTCTTTAAGGATTTGCATAAACAAAAAAATTTAGTTGATCTACAAACTAAGCTTTGATAGACGTTTATTATCCATTAAATTTTGTTTTTTTCATACATTACACTTAAAGATATCTTAATTTCAGATACAACCAAGCTCATTGTTTTGTATTTTATGGTTACTTGCTTAAAATATTTTATAAATTCAAAAGTTCAATTGACTTGTGGAATAAAAGATTCTATCACCTTGCATATATACATTGTTTGGCTTGGCCATCTTTCCTCCTTGAACTTATTTAATTGATTAAAATGAACTTTGTTAAGTGTTTTTGATGTCAAAATACTCTTAACGAAAATACTTATTGGAATTTGAAAATTTGTGGCAGGATAAGATTTGGACAAGTTTATTCTTCTGTGGAAACTATGTATCACTTTTGTTGATCACTTCATTTGATTTAATTTTGTTTTAAAAGCGGCAAAAATGTTAAAAATGTGTTTTATAATTGTCTTATCACTTAAGAGTGTCATTCCAGAGTAGTCCAGTGTTGTCACTGGTTTTGTGGCCATCTTTCAAATTGTTATTTAGACTATAATTTTGTTTTTCGGTTCATTATCTAAATATTAAGCCTAAGATGACTCGTAGCAAAATTATGAAGAGAGGAAGGCATCGACCTTTTTAGCCTTAATGTTGGTCTTCTTCTGAATTGGGTCAAGTGAAGTGTGCGATCGCAGTTATATTTGACAAAGAGATGCTATACCAGTGCAAACACACAGTTACTGCAGGCCTGTGCCATTTGTTCGGATAACAGGTCTTGGTATTGTTAGTGTAGAAAACAGAAGCGTATGGTTTGGGTGCATCCCTGGCCAAAGCAGGTTTGTGCCCAGGGCAAATCAGACACATATTGAATCAATACTTTTCAGTCAAACTGGCGTTTATTAATTGGAACACTTAATTATTATTATTACTGCAGATGTCTTCAGACCATTCCTCCAAAGATCAGTGAAACTGATAGAAAGTATTGATCCATTCCTATTTGACATTCCGGTTTAGACTACTTTCCTCGAGGTATAGACCTACCAGACTTGTTAAGTCGACCCAGCCAGACATTCCTATCTTTTTCTCTCTATTTTCCATTAGACAAATTATTTATCTTATTTGCCTTGTTCATCAGTGCATCGTAAATTAGCAACCAATTAATTAGCAATTTGTTTGAAACTAGATTTATCTTATTTTTATTTCAGATGATAAACTAAATGTCAGTTTAAATTAACGGTTTTTATGGGACCGGTAGAGTGAGAAAGACATCCAAAATACGACTGTGCCGTAGACACCCCTGACATCACTTTGGTTACAATAGTCCTTATTTTTGTCTCAAACAATCACTAAAGAAGAGTACAATAGTTTTTGGTGAACAGAGTTTGAGGATTGCCTGATGTCTACAAGTCTGGATGGTTGGGCAGACTGTTAGACGCCGATCCCCCTGACTAAGTCCTATTTCGGTGGTGGGGATCAGATGTATGCGCCAATCATGCAACTGAAATTAGGTAGAAGTAGATCAGAACTTGTTCTTAAGGGCCAACACTATGTCAGTGGTGCTAACAGAGTGCGAGAGTTAGAAACGCTGTGGTGTGCTGTGCCACTCAACCTGTGCTGCATTTCGGAATATATGCTCATATAGTAGTAGTGCCTCTTCTAATAAATACAATTCATCTTTCGGTCAAAAAGAATTAAGTTCTCCAATAATAACAAAAGTTTTAAAAGGATTAGACTCTTATCATCACTGCATATGACTCGTGACTGAGTGCTAACCAGTCCTTTT
Source organism: Euzetes globulus (assembly GCA_034695525.1). Taxonomy (NCBI): domain Eukaryota; kingdom Metazoa; phylum Arthropoda; class Arachnida; order Sarcoptiformes; family Euzetidae; genus Euzetes; species Euzetes globulus. Next base: position 16,174 of record JAQIWP010000991.1, on the reverse strand, counting down.
TTGGCTCAGTGCTGTCTCACTGTCCTTTTTCTCATATTTTAATTGTCATTATTTGGTTCCTAATCATCCAAAAAGTTTGCAGTTTTTAATTTGTGTTTTTAATTATTTTTTTCATCTCTTTATTTGTCACCAAATTATTCGCACATCAAATGAAGACGAAATGTATGACAAAGTCATTGGATTTTATCTATAAGTTTTCAATTATCGTCTGTCCAAACAGTTTTCTGAATAGTATTTCATAATTTAATTCTTCTTTTCATCCTTTTGTTGAATTCGTTTGAAATGTTTCTCTAATTTTTTTACTTTTGATGTCGTCTTCGTTCTGATAATTAATTGTGTTTAAGATATATCTCATTATTATTGTTATTATTGAATGACTATAATTATGAAATGAAAAGTCCTCTTAAATGTATTGTTCTGTTCATTCATTTCAGGATCGGATACACATCAAAAAGTTCAGCAATTTTTACATTGATATTAGTATTGGTGCCACACATTTCATATGGAGTACTGTTACCCAAAAGGATAGTCTCGCAAATAAGCGAAAAAATCAAACTTCCAAACTATTCTAGCTATGAATTGGACGAAGCATTTAATTTAGGCAAAGATATGGTTGTCCAGAAGCTCCGGCATGAGAATGATCTCATCAAAGAAGGTAAAGCCGAGTGCACTATTCTCTCTAGCAATGATTGCCATCACTAATGCCCCAAACTGTAACACAACTGTCCATTCAGTTCAGTCAAAAAGTTTTTTTTCGCGGAAGATTAATTTAATTTCCAAATGAATAATTAGAAAAACATTTGCCTTCGCTTTCCGTTCGGCTAATCATTATCTGTCAGAAAAATATTTCCTTAAGTAATAAAATTTTCCAAAACATCACTATTGATGTGAAAAGTTTCGGTTTTAAAAACAAAATTTCAAAGATAGCCAGGAATTCAAATAATGCAAATATTTTGCATTTTTATTGAACATTCTTTGCTTTTCACAAAAAACTAATAAATCTTTTTTAATCTCTTTCTCTTTCACAACTTATCACACGTGTATATCTTTGTGATTGACCTTTCACAAAATTTCACTTTTAATAGTCTGAGCAATTAAATGCAATCCCTGGCCATCTCTAAACGCAAAATGTTGTTATTTTGGCCCAAAATTACAATTTTTGATTTTTTTGATTCGAAATATAGGTTATACGACCGACATGAGTAAAATCACAGCCACGAGCCGTCATCAGGCAGTAACGACAACACTGCCCAGGGGCAATCAATTAGAACATACGCAGGAACTGTTTGAGGAAACGAGTAAAATATTATTGAAAAAGTGAGTCAATCAAAAATAAATCTATCATTTCATATGACATATCATATCAGTTGAGAGCAAAACAATAACAGCTTAAGAGAAGTAATTCCCACTAATCGTGAGCTAATCTTAAAGTCTAAAAAGAAAGCGATTTCTTTCCTTCAGTTTTTTTAAAATCACTTTTTTATCTATTAATGTAAGGGTTTATTAAACTTTTCACTTTATTATTCCATTGAATTGCAATATCTTTTGTTTGACTTTCACTGTCCCCTTGTGTTGATTTATGGGTCTGTGAAAGGATAAATTTTCCGATAATTTAATCCCAGATGCCTTAATCCCAGTTAAGTTAAAATTTAGTCCTACTTTGACCTCAATTATTTGCGATCAATTTGACCTAAAGATAAAATTCTTCCAAAATCGTGAGTTTTTCGTTCAGTTTATGCCTATTTTCACGACGTTTTCGTTCAATAAATTCTGATTTGGACCGAAATTCCAGATAATTTTCCCCTCGCCTTAGGCTGAGGAGGACACCAAACTCAATTTCAAATGCATTTTCCTATGAATTGAAAAATTACTAGACTGTAATTTTTCACGCCATCCTATTTAAGTCAAATGTTTTTATCCAGCTATTTTTGAGGCTTTAATTTTATGATTAAATAATTTGTTTTCAAATAATAATTTTTTTGGGATAATTTGGAAACGATTTCATCTTTTTATAAGAATAGTCTAAATTGTTGGCTGAAATAATGAGAAAATAAATACATTTGTATTAAACCATGAAATGCTAGTTTGAAAAAAGGTTAAATATTTTGCGGCTTTTCTCTACTTTTAAACCCCAAAAAAGTAATATTATTTTGCATTCAAAGCTTTATTTTCGGTTTATTTACATTTTTGCAAAACATGTTTTGTGTTTATAATTAGAATTCAAAACTTAATATAATTTTATAAGTAATAAAAGTTTGGAAATTTTTCAAACATTAAGTCTTTCCCAACAAATTCGAGATAAGATATAATTGAAATTGAAGTCAACAAAAAGTAAAGATTTTTTTGTACCTCAGCTCTGATTATTCGCTTCCTTGAACTCAGTCCAAGCCGTTTGGAATAGAGTTAATCAGGATTAGCCAAGGGGATACAGGATAAAAACTCAAGTCTTAGAAAATTTCGTAAACACCTTCCCCCTAGTAAATTTGCCAAAAATCCCCCATTTTAAACATCCCTATAACCCCTAAATTGGAAAAACTTGGCTACCCTGGAGTTAATTCAATTAATACATTCAATAATCGGTTTTATTTTTCATATCAAATGCGAAAATATGTCATTTGTGTTATCCATTAATAATAGTCTTTATTTTTAGGAAATAACTTAAAATTTTTTGTCGATTTTCTACTTTTTAGTATTACTCGAGACTTCTCTGACCCGTTTGAGTTCGCCGAGTCAGCCATGGCTCTGGCATCCATTCCCCTGCAGTCGGCAGAGGCCAGAGCGGCCGTACATCGGTGTCAAGCAGATCAGTTCGTCCATTGCCGACCGTCCCGTTACCGGACATCCGACGGCAGTTGTAATAACCTGCAACATCCGACGTGGGGAAAGGCGTTTACCTGTTTCGTGCGTCTGATCGCACCGGAGTACGCCGATGGACAGTCAGCGCCTAGAATTTCAGTCACCGGCCATCCATTGCCCAACCCACGTATTTTATCGGCCGTAGTTCACAGGGATCTGAACTACCCGGCCACATACACACACATGGTTATGCAATATGGACAGTTCTTTTCCCACGACATCGCTTTCACCCCCAGTTCGAGGACAAGTATGCTCCAAAACTTCTGCTTAATGACATTTTTTCTGCTCGATTACAGTAATTAACTGATTCTTTGTTTGTCTGTGAATTAGAGGACGGGAAAATGATTCAGTGCTGTCCCTTAGAACACGATAGTCATCCGCAATGGTATTCAAAACACTTTTTTCACATTTTTTAATGTTATGTTAAAATGATTTTATTGTTATTTCTCTGAACTCTTTTTTTAATGAGTAGTTTATTTATTTTTGTTCTTCATTTTTATTGAAAGATTTAAATTTTTTATGCCTTGTTATATAAAATTGTTTTTCTTCCAACCAATTACCTACATGATCAGTCAAGGACAACCAAGGCACTCTAAAATAGTCTTCACTTTTTAGAAAAGTCAAACTTTTCTTAATGATCTATTTGGAAGGGAAAGTGAGCATGACAATAATCATTGAAAGTTCATTAAAAAGCACTATCTTCTTTATTGAAATATTATTTAATTGATATCACTAAGAATTAGTTTTTAAAAGCTTGCATGTTCTTTTGTTTAATACATTCATTTATTCATTTCAGTGTATAATTAAAACATAAAATATTTAACAATTCTGTGCAGTTATCCCATTTTGGTTCCGATGGACGACCCGTTCTATTCTAAATTTGAGGAAAACTGTTTGAACTTTGTTCGCACAGCTATGTGTCCACAATGCAAATTAGGTAACAACTATTTTCATCGCTTATTTGATTACACTCATTCGCATGATAGGTCTCAGTACTATTTTGCCCAAATATTCAAAGGGAGGGGGTTTTAAGGCGTTGTTTGCCTATTTTTTTCGCCATCTGTAACTTCATTTTCATCTGAATTGCTTTAAATTCAGTTTAATTTTATTTTAATCTAGTATATTTTTATGATTTTTAAATGTCTGAAGGTATAAATCTTGGAGTTTAGGCCAACCTTCCCATAATTGCCATCTCCGAGTAGTATAATAGAGACGTTAGATTTTATAACAAACAAATTAAATAAAAAGATGAATAAGAAAGGAGTTGAAAGAGCTTTTACTGTAAATTGTTTTATTTGATTCCGACCTATAATTCTATTTATTCAATTGCTTGGGTAGTTTATTCTGAGCTAATTTATGGCTATCCACAAACAAATAAGTTACATTCAATAATCTCAATCTAATCAAACCATCTCAAACTGATTTAAATATTCAACTGTAAAGGTCCCAGAGAACAGATGAACCAGATCACCGCCTATATCGACGGCTCACAAGTCTATGGAAGTATGAAGAATGAAACGGAATCGCTCTGGACCAAGTCTGGCCCAGGTATGTCCTGTTCCAGTGCTGAGACAATCCTTCAAAACTAGTTTTAATAATGAGGTGTTATTTACCTTTTGTGTCGTATCAACAAAAATGCTGTTTATTATTATTTTTTGCCATTCATTGATAAAAATTAATTTTAGAACTAATGATAATTCAGTGAATGAGAAAAAAAGTATTACTTCGAGTACTGTTTAGTTAACAATTTAGCGTAAAGTTTAAACACTATTTTGGATTTGTTTAGAAGATTGGGTCAAAAAAATTTACGATCGATAAGAATGATAGCATTTTGAATCACTTTTATGTTGAATAACAGCTATTTTTCAGGTTTTTCACTCTTCACTAATTATCACTACAATAAACAATCACTCAAATCAACTTCAATTAGATTAGAAATGGATTCCCATTTTTCTAGGTTGTGCAAATTTATTATGTTTGACAAATTAGTCAGCTCAAATTTATGGCAATTTTATTTATTGCTTTTTACAAATTACTAATTTTAACAACATTAACAGGCTTAATTTAGGCAAATGTTTCTAAATTTCGATGATTCTAATTACCAGTGAAGGTTTACTAATTTACATGACAGCATAACGCTTTCGTCAAGCTTTAGTAATTAAATCAGTTATTCAAGCTCAATAATCTAAGGGTTTAATTGATTAAAATTATTTCTGGTTTGAAATTATTTCAAAATCGAATAGCTTAGAAATAATGGTTAGCATGACCAGATTAAAAAGATCAAAAAGATTTCAATGAGAAATAACAGTCTTTGGTTATCGAACCATAAATAAGTGAAATTCATATTTTCCATAAATAATTCAAGAAGCTTAATGTAAATCAGTATTACCCAGAAGCTGGCTATAAATCAAAGAGAATCAAAGAGAATCCTGGCTAATCTTGTAGATCTGGTCACTCTACTAACACTTAATTAAATAAATCAATTGAATGGCAAAATTTTACAGTTGTTTGATCCAGAATACACACGAATTTGGGTTTATTATCTGCCACTCATGAAACCGAATTACATTTAAAATTAGTTTTGAAATGAAAAATTGTAAACATTATCCGAATTTGTGAAAAATAATTGTCTAATAATATATTTATTTATCCGAAACAATCTATAAATAGCGGGTCGAATGCATGTATCCCTCGCACGAAACGGCGGCGAACTATTACCTCATTCTCCAGAACCAGACAAAGACCAGTGCAGTAAACCAGAACAAGAACAGTTTTGCTTCAAAGCAGGTTTGTTTTCAAAGCACATCCACATTAATAGAATGGCTTTTCATTCAAACATTATTATTGTTACCTATTTTTTGCTCACAATTTTAATATTAAATACCTGCAAGAATTCATTTCTACCAAAGCAAAGAACGCAGTTCTTCTCTAATTTGGCCATAAATCAACTTAAACTGATTTATGCCACAGATTGCTATCTTACATAAATTGAGTTCTTATTCAAAACGCTTAATTAACTTGCTGTATTTTTTATGATCATAATTAAGTTTCACTTTTATAATGTCCCCTTTTCATTGAATTTGGCAATTGACAAAAGCGCATGCAAATTTTATCGATTTTTAAAACGATAACAAAATACATCCCATTTTGATTAGCGATCTCTGATTATAGATATCTATTTAATTTATAAGAAAAGTACTTTTATTTACTTTTATCTATTTTTTAGAATTCGTTGATGAGCAAGGTGCGTGACCCTAAAGGGAATAGTGACTCATTTTTCAAACCAAAAGGAGGGTGGATAGGGAAGGGTTATTTCAGAAATGTCGAGCGGTTCCACTTTCCGCCATTTTGTTCCTAAATTAGCTTATTGGCTGTAATTTTAAACTATAATTAGCTTAATTAAAGCATTATTTATGTTTTTAGGGCTAAATTTCTTAAATTAAGGAACAAAATGGCTGATTTTTGGACGCCATTACTGAAAAATGGGGTCCGTTCCTCAGCGTTTTGGTCTAATTTTTTTCAAATCCTAAGAGTAGATATATTACCAAATCTTGAACCTAGGAGGATATTTCAAGAAATCTCCCTTGCTCATCCCTGGTTGAATGCTGGTTTCAAATTGATTCTTTTAATGTATTTTAAAACCAGACTTCTATAAAGAGCTCCATGACCCTTTACTAAGCTTTCAATTTTCATATTAATATAAAATATTTTTAATGTTTTCGGTAAAGTCGATGTTGTTTTTGTTCTCCACTTTTTTCATGCAAAGCGGAACACAATTTTCAGAAGATTTGTATTCATCTTATAATTAAGTATTGACTGCATATAACTTATCTCAACAGAGAATTGTGTGCCAGAAGTGTTTTTATAATAAACACAATAAGAAAAGATTTACTGAATTCAGGCCCAACTTCTAAATTGATTGGGAATTTTGATCACCAGGAGATGCAAACAAATGTCCTGTGGATTGATTAATCTAGAGAATACGTATTATGCCTTTCCGATTCACTGTTCGATGACCATTATCATTTTTGTTGCTTAATATAATTGATTGTTCGATTTTTTTGGCGAAACTTTTCAAGAATTGATGATTAGTTGAGGGCTCACAAACCTAATAGTTAAACTTTTACTTTTAATCCATTTGTTCTAATATTCTAGGCAACTTGTAATTTAAATTTATTTTTGTTCAGAGAAGCCTGGTCATCTCAGAATTGGGTGATTCTCAAATTATATCCCAATTTGCGTGCGTTGAAAATCTTTTAAATTTTCGCATTTAAGAGTGAAGTTTCGACAAATCGTATTGAATAAGAAGTAACAGACAATGAAATCATTTTAAGCTATTTTCAAATCTTCACATTTACATCAATTATTAAGACATCATTCAATTCATTCAAAATAACCAAAACTAATCAAAAAGCAGTTGTTTTGTATGAATAAAATAGTCATTCATATTAGGAAATTGAAAACTGAATATATAATGAGACGCCGAAAGTAGATCAGGAAAATAGAAAAATCAAAAGATATTTATCTTTTGATTGAAAATAACTGTTTTTATAACAATAATGACCGCACTATTAAAGGAGGTGGTTGAGGAAGGGATGAGATGAAATTCTGTTCAAACCTAGTATTCTATGTACTTTTTATCTGTCAGACTTGCTGAACAGTCATTAATTTGCCCTGGTTTCTAGTTCAGAAGCATATGACCATCCCTGATTTAATAGGTATTGCATGAAATCAGAATAATTTTATTCTGTAGAACAGCTTCTGATGAAAGACTAGTTCTATTATAACATTATTTTATTTTTATTTATTTCGGTTTTATATTTCTTTATTTTTCAGCCAAATTGTGTTATTATTAGTCAATCAAAAAACATTTCTATTTTGAAAGACATCCTAATTATTATGATTATTGTGTCGTTTAGGAAAAAATACTTTTTTAAACCATGGATTAAATATTTAACTCATGTGCTGAATGAATTGGTCTTAATGTTGAAAGGATTCTGATTATTCTGTTCAATAATTTATGTTTTTTCTTTATTTTCTTTTATTTAATGATAGATATTTTGAATTAATTTTAATTACTATCCTTTGAATTCAGGAATCATTTTGGGTCTTAAAAAATTTTATGAATGACTTCAAGACTTTTTCAAAATTTATAAACATTTACTTAATTTTATTATTTTGAAAATCTATTTAGAATTCATTTATAAATTCGACATCAATTTGAAAAGCATTAATTGCATGAATAGATTACTGATTTTGCTTCAGGTAAACTGCTCTTAAACCAATTGTTCTCATCTGAAGCGAATTCTTTGCCCCGATTTGTATCGGACTTCAAATAAAATCAAAAAAACAATAAAAATGTTTATAATGAAAAACAAAAAGCCATAAAATAAATGAATTGTTTATCACATTATGAATGAGCCAAATATTGTCTGCGATAAGTGATGTAAATTTGTCTTAGAATTTAATCTAAATTTTTGTTTTTACAATCGATCGAAAGGCGATAAGCGAGCGAACCAACATCCAGGTCTTACATCGCTCCACGTCCTTTGGCTAAGACAACACAATAGAGTTGTTAATGAATTGAAACGAGTTAATCCTCACTGGAACGGAGAAATTCTTTACGAAGAAGCTAAGTATGAAATTATTCATTTTTCTGCTCGATTATTATTTGCGGTCAATATTTACGGTTATTACAAATAATCAAAATCCGATTTAATAAAACATTAAGCCTAGACTAGTCTCCTTGGCAATGATACTCTGGCTAAACTGACATAAACTTTGAGTAATAACTTATTGCTTAATACTTTATGGAATCGGATTTTGATTTAAAAGTCTGACATAAATAAGTTAAATAAGTGAAATTGGCTAGACTATTACCTATGACTATTAATTCTAATAAAATTTGTATTGCTTTTGGACAGACGTATAGTTGTGGCTCAGATGCAATTCGTAACGTATGCGGAGTGGCTGCCACTTGTCATCGGACCCGACGCTATGAAGTTTCTTAAGCTGAGTGTTTTGCACGAAGGATACACTGAATACGATCCTCACGTCAATGTAGGTGTGCTTAATGAGTTCGCCGGCGCCGCCTTCAGATTCGGCCACTCTCTAGTCAACAGTGTTTTCGCCGAAATATTGCCGAACGGAAAGACCTCTGGATATCGACTGCGAGAATTTTTCTTCAATCCGTTCGGTTTCTATGACGGACAGTTTGATTCAGTACTGCGCGGCCTTATCAGTCAAGCGGCACAGAACAGGGATCCATTCATATCGTCAGACATGAAGAACCATCTGTACAGACCTAAAGACAATCCCTATGGCCTGGATTTGCCGGCATTTAACATACAGAGAGGCAGAGATCACGGAATCGCCGGATATACCCGTTATCTGAAGTTCTGTTTCGATGAAAAAATCTCGCACTGGAACCAATTGGATCAGTATATGCCCACATCTCAGAGGATGAGATTTCAAAACCTTTATAAGTAATGCTCACAAATCACTGCTCATTGCGTCAGAATTACTAAATATAGTCGTCTTTATTCATAGATCAGTCCACGATTTAGACTTATTTTCTGCCGGATTGGCTGAGTATCCTCTGCCCGGTGCCGCTGTCGGCCCGACCTTCACTTGTATTATTGGTATTCAGTTCTACAATTTGAAATATGGCGACAGGTTTTGGTTTGAACATGGCCATCAGGAAGGATCTTTTACCGCAGGTATAATTCAATTGAGTAATTTTATTAGAAATGTTTATCAATTGATTTTCATTGTAAATCAGATCAATTACATCAAATAAAGAAGATATCCTTGGCCAAATTGATTTGTGGTAACGGAGATGATATCGAATTCGTCCAGAAGAATGTCTTCCGTGGAGAGTCTGCTCGGTATTTGGACAAACCCTTAGTTTATCATCCATCTGATGGCTGATATTCATTTGATATAACAATAATTGTTTTCCTATCCAAACAGAAATCCAGTGGTAAACTGCAAAAGTCTGCCTGATACAATGCTGGACGCTTGGCACACGGCACCAGGTACTAGAGGCCATTAATAATTAATAGTGCCAGACCATAGGGAGGGCCACTTTTGCTAAACTAATTGATTAATTTTTAGTCAAAATTATATCTAAAATAAACAAATCTTCTTAACATTCATTGTATTCTTCGATGTTTTCATTGGATCTCCGAATGAAACAAAAACTGATTCTTTTTGTGTATATTTTCGGACAATTAGGTCCATATCCTGCACCTCAACCATATTCGCAGCCATATCCTCAATCTGCACCTGTCCATAGACCAGTTAATAGAGACTATAAAGTCAATTCTGTCTACTGAGAGCTGATTGAAAATCAACCATTCATTTCATTAAAACCATTTAAGAATCCAGTCCTGTTCACATCCAGTCCTTTTGACACCGCTTTTTCCAGACAAGCGTCTTCGCTGACCACCTGTTCCTTCATTGCTTTCTCAAATGTTTCCGCTTATATTCTCCAATCATTTTTCATTGAAATCAAACGTTAATTAATGTTATAAATCACTCATTAAAAACATGTTCTTTAAAACAATTTGAATGCTTTTTTAAAAATGACAGAAACATTTGCTCATAATTTTTGTTTGTTTGTTGACTATGTTTTATATATTAATTAATTATTTCATTAAATTTGTCACTAAATTGTGCCACTTCTTAATAGTCATTAAACTAAGTTCTTATTCGATCAAGCAATTGACCAAGTTATTTGATATTCGCCACTTTAAAGTTACTGTTCAAGGTAAGATTGAAATTTTATTTAATTTTTTATTGAATCAAATGAAATTAAATTATAAATGTTAATAGATTCAAAAACAAAGAATTTTGAGCTGCACTCAATTGAAAAATATTTGTTTTAAATGAATTTTTAGATGTTTTGTCAAATTTTCTTTGATTTACTATCGGTTACAGTAGGACTGGGCTGAGGTGGTGTCGGCGGCGCCACTGGCGAATTTGACAGTGATTTACGCAAAGAATCGCGACTCTTTTCGCTGATGATGTCGATGGAAAGCATGATAATCAAAGCGATGTCCAAACAGCAATAAAATGCCAAAACCATGTGATGTAAGGACCGGTATTTGAAGTCATTTTCATCTAAAATATGGCAGAAATCAGTTTTAGTTTAATCGAAACAAATGTCTTTCAAATTTACCGAAGTTTTGAACACTGAAGACAACGACATAAACGATGATAAGTATGAACCAAATGGAACACAAGAGAATACTCAATAAAACCAATAGTCGGATGTCATCCCTGACTCCGAAGTAAGCGATCGGTACTGCAATCAAATGCTAAATAATCGACAAATATTACAAAAGTTTTAAAAAAAGAGGTTTAAATGACTCACAAATATAGCCATTAGTCCGACCGCTTGTATCGACCAAACGTTTGCGTAAAGACCGGAAAATATAAGAATAGTCGTCAAGAAATAAATGATTGCGAACTCCAGAGTGAAGGCCAGGGTTGCAGTGAAGATGTTTTCGGCTAAATTGATGTTACCATTGGTTGAGGTTTTGGGTCTGGCATCAGCCATTAGTTCTTATTATTAATCAATAGGTTTAGTGAAGAATCAAGAAAACGGTCTGAAGATTTTCAAACAAGCACTTTTAATTCGATTTATAAAATGCATGAGACTCACCACTTTTGTTAATTAACTCCAAGGCGTGGATTGAAATAATTCAAGTTTTCAGGGTATAAAAAGTGCCAAATTTATTTACATTGATTTTTTTGCTATTAAATTAATTATATGTACAAAAGAGAGTAAGTGTCAAGTCTTGAAAACAATGACTTTTCAAGTAAAGCGTTTAAATATTCAATTGGTTATCCGTTTAAATCAAATGTTGATTTTGTGCATAATTTAAAAATCATTCGTTTGGTTGACTTAAGACATGTTTATGCCTTTTTCCATCCGCCCAATCCTTTGCCGAGTCCGAGACCTTTGCCTCCGAGACCAAGACCACCATATCCGAGACCACCTCCGTATCCGAGACCACCTCCGTATCCGAGACCACCTCCGTATCCGAGACCACCTCCATATCCGAGACCACCTCCATATCCGAGACCACCTCCGATGCCGCCAAGACCCCAACCACCGCCAATACCTCCCAGACCAAGACCGCCACCGATGCCGATACCACGACCGATACCAACAACTCCAGTAGCGACGGGTACTCCTACGGGAACTGGAACACCAACAGTTTGTCTCTGGACAACTGGAACAGCCACTGGGTGTGGTACACCAACTGGAACTGCTCGCTCAACGGGGTAAGGTGCTGGTACAGCCACTCTTTGGACAACAGGGACAGCATGGGGTACAGGTACGTTCACTCTGACTGGGAATGGTCGATCGACGGGGACTGGTCGATCAACTGGGACTGGGTGCGGCACTTTATTAAACAAAATTAAAAAAATAAATTAATTTCAGACTGTTTTAGGCTTATGATGACTAATTTACCTGCTACTCTTTGGACAACTGGCACTGGCACTGCTCTATCGACGGGAACAACTCGTTCGTGAACAACTGGCACTGAATGTGAATTGCCAAGTTAATTAATTGAATTTTAACTTAATCGAGTTACCTTGGACGGGATAGGGACGATCGACTGGAACAGCATAGGGACGGGGAACAGCCACTCTCTGAACAACAGGGACGGCATGTGGTACAGCGATCTGTGAAATAGAAAAGCAATTTGAGAAAAGGTATTTCAATTCAATTTGTCTTATAATTCAGTTCATTTGTTTTGATATCAAATATTGTTTTTTATTTGTTTTGCTTTCTTTTGATATTTCGAGTGAACTATCTTTTGATGGAAGACAGTAAACAGTGAAACAGTATTTTTCAATCACATAAATCATATTTACTTTAATCTGTGTAAAAGTTTAAATTCTGATTCTCTCCTGAATTCTTCACTTCATATAAGACTGACATTTATTATAAATTCTTTCGTAAATTGTTTCAAAAAAGCAAAGAAAGCACTGAAATCTAATTCGATATTAAATTCATTTTTTCTCATCTCATGAATCATTTGATGGATAAGAACATCAATTTTTCAGATCAAATATAGGGCTTCAACTCACCGGTCTGTCCACTGGAACGGCAACAGTGTTGGTGGTGTGAGTATGACCGCCAACTGCAATACCACCAAGACCACCTCCCAGACCGATTCCACCACCTCCCAGGCCGATTCCTCCGTAGCCGAGGCTTCCTGCAAGACCACCTCCGTAGCCGAGGCCGCCACCCCAACCAGACAGGCCACCACCCCAGCCTAAACCACCGGGTACACAGTGGACGGCAGCAAAGAGGGCAAAAAGGCTCTGTTCGGGGGAAATGTCGAGAATTTTGTCACAAAACTTAATTTAATTTAAAACTTCAAACGAACAGAAAAATTCAATTTTTCCATTAGTTTCTTAAATAATACACAAAACCGTCTTAAAGACGAAAAACTTACAAAAATTTTCAGACTCATAGTTTTACTGTTACTTTAGTTGAAAATCGATTGAATCCAAAGGCAGACCACAAACAACTCTATTGAATAATTGGAAGTGAAGTGTGAATGAAGTTTTCAGTGAAAGTCATTCCTATTTATACGAAAATTTCGTTTTCACTTCTCTCACAAAAAAGAGTGAAATCGAAAAATCTTTTTTAGAAATCTTATTTCCAATAGAGATATGGTTATCGGCGAATAAAAGGACGAAAGGATACAATTTCAACACTTCATTAAAATTCAAAGTCACCAGATGAGCCAGTAATTGCTTTTGCAGACTAATTGTGTCAAGGATAAACGTGTATTGGTCCAGTTTAGTTTTAGTAAATATATCTTCCAGCTTATTTTTTGAATTCAATTTATGCAATCTTGTGAGTTGTTAATCAAACTTTGATTGATAAGTTTGATAATTTTGCTATTGCTGGTAGTAACTGTTGAAATATTAGCTAGCTTTATCAAGAAAAAGTTTCATGTTTTCCGCTATTAGGTATTCTTAGAATTTCATTAACTTTCTAAACGATCCATTCAAAAATCTTCAGGCTCAATCATCTAATTAAATGCAATTTGTCAGATTCAATTAATGATAGTCAAGGAAACTTAAACTTATGTTAGAAGAGGCATAGGCTTTATCTTGCTTAAATATTTACCTATTTGTGATAATTTTTGAAATTTAAGCTCAAAATTACGAAAATCAGAGAAAAAAATCTATTTATAATTTAAATGGATGTTATTTAGTTTGCCTTTTATCTGGCTTCTGTACTTGGCAATGCCTGATTAATAGCCAATCGCAATCTTCTTCACAAATAATCTCAGATCTCAAATTATATTTAATTAATTTTTTCCATTAAATTGAATGGTTTTATGTCTAATTCAGATGAATTTAGTGCTCATTTTTCCGCTTTGGATATTAATTTCTAACCCAATTAGTCTTTAATTTTCCAAATCTTTTTCTGCAACAAATATTATGATAAATGACTTCTATTTTATTAATATTTTAGGTTTTTTGCAAAGCCTTAAGTTTTAGTTTGTTGTCAGAGCTCTACGTTAAAGACCAGTTTGAGTCGTGACCACTGACTATAATAGCTGTCGGCGCTTCGCATTCACTTTCTAAATATGTCTAACAGTTGGATGAGTTAAGCTATTGATCAAAGATATCGAGAGCTTTAGCTGTCAGTTAAAAGTTATGGAATTTTCTTCTTTTAGTTATCGATAACACCAGTGGTGCACAACAGCTATATTGGCCTCAATGGGATCAACACTTCCTTCAAATTGATTCACATCATGTCAATCAATGGACAATCCAGCGGCAAATGTGCACGTGTTGGCACATCTCTACTTTAAACCTGTTAAACATAAACCCATTGAACTCAGAATGATTCGAAAATTTATCCTCCTCAACTGATTCTATCGCATTCAAATCGGCAACTTTCAACTTATTACTCTTGATCAATTATCTAGATACTGACTCAAACAAGTACAGAATAATAATAAAGAAAATACAAAAAATTATAGTCCTTGATGACATCAAATTCAACTTGTATATTAATTGATATATGGACCAATGCAATTTTAGTCAATCTTGACTACCTTTGACTATCCATCACTTTTTTCAAATTATTTAATCAAGGGTCACCCAGTTGGAAGTCCCTAGAGGGAGGCCAAAAGGACCAAAAGAACTTTCGACTTGGGTGCCAAATCTCAAAATTTTCATTTTGGGGGGTCACATTGGTCCCCCATTGGTGACCCCTGGATTTGATCTTTACAACAGATGTACTGTAATTTCATCGAAAACTTTTATGTTTATCAGTATTTAATAGATTTGTTCGAAAAGGTAATTAAGACATGATTTTCATGTAATGAGGGATATATTGGTCGACAAAATTCAATTTTAAGATCATATCTATATTTGCAGTGAATGCCAGATCTGTAGTCGATATCTGAAGAATTACATGAAACCAATGCTTAATATATCCCGATATGGATCAGTAAATGTCAGTACAAACCATTCAATGACTTTTATTGATAACTGATATCTGAACAAAATCTAATTTTCGAAAAATTTCACTCCAGATAAATTAAATCTAGAAGGAACCAGGGAATATCATGAGGTGAGAAAATTGTTCTTTATTAGAGAGCTGCTCTGAAATTTTCTTGTTTGAATTATTAAATAGTGACCTGGCATTCCCTAATTCTAGTTAAATTAAAGATTGACAAATTGTTAATTGAATTTTGGGAGAAACAGAGATACTATGAATAGAGAAAGTGAGTGAATTGGAGTTGAATTTTGGAATTCATTACTAATTAATTTTGTTTACCGTTAAATGCTTTCGTTGGGCCCGAAGGGGATTAACATAATTACATATTAAGTCTATTTTTAATTTTCAGTTCAGAACTTTGTTATGCTTTTAAAACAAATCAATTAATTATTTATTGATTTTCAAGACTAAAATACTACTATTTGGATTTATCTTGATAGTTAGACAATATATGTCATATCATATAATTGACCTTAGTTGCATGTAAGCAAAGAATTTATTATTGAAAAATATATCAAATATTTAACCTTTTAAATAATTTTGAGCACAAAAATTTCAAAATTCTTGAAATTCTTTATATTTATAGAATTTAATGATTTTAGAACAAAGTTATTGTATACTTGGTTTTAAAATTTTGAGTTTCATAAATATAGCGCTACAAATAATTAAATTCCGAACTTTAGGCTGTGCTGCACACAAGTATTAAAATTATTTATTGAAAATGTATAACTTATATAAGAAGTCTTTTATATTGAGTTTATTAGTGAA
>JAQIWP010000990.1:0-18185 GCA_034695525.1 Euzetes globulus | reverse complement strand
AGTGGCTAACAGTAGTGGAAAGTTTTCAGTAATTCAAGGATATGGGAATTAGAGCAGTGATAGGTCAGTGAACTGAAATAATAGGTATTGTCTCTTAAAATAGTCAAAAGTAATTAATGTTCAAAGAAACGATGCTATTCATGTCAGGTATTTATGATCCGTTAAGATCATAGAAGTGGTGGTCACCTCAAACTATTATTTATTATGGAATGCTTCTTAATCATTCATGCTTTTAACTTATTTTAACTTGACTAGAGGATTTTTAAACGCTTGGTATTGACGCTTATATTCTGTAAAACACCGTAATTTGAATAAACATTGAATTTATAAACTAAATGGATTTTAACAATATAAGTGATGATGGTGTTTTTGATTAAATAGTTGAATGCAATTCATAATTTCCAAGAAATTAAGCAAAACCTGAAATATATTCTTTATTTTAAAATGTTTTCTGAAAAAAATATCGATCAATAAACAGAAAGGTTATCAGAAAATTCAAACTATTTTTGCTCGAATAATATGCCTTCAGAGCCCAAACATAGAAAGTGGCTATTTTCTAGATTGAAACTTGATCGTTCTGTTGATTGAAAAAGATGGCTCAGAGTTGTTATTTACAGAAAAAAGTGAGTGTTCAAATTGCTTTTCCAAATAACCTAGCAATCAATAAATACATGTTCTGTGTAACAATTCTCCGCAGAATTCGTGTATTGCATTAAATCTAGTTTTTTTTCGGTAGACATTAATATTCTCTATCAGTAAACTTGTCATTTGCATCACTTCAGTGAATATCCCGATGTTTTCTATTCTCTTATCGACTTATTATTGAAATAATATTTGGTTTGCAAAGCATTTGTCATCGAAAAGTCTGACCAGAATTTCGACATTAAATTCAACTGAAATCTACATTTAATTAAATGTTTTGAGTGATGTTTTGAAGACATAATCTCTCGACGAAAGTATTAATAACGAGAATATTCTTTATGTTATGACTAAAACTATCACATTATTTGAATTGAGTGGAAGTTTATTTAATTAAAATTTTGTGCTCAGATTTTATTCTTGGTAGTCTGTGCTCAGAATTCTCTATTGATTAAAAAATGAAAGTCATTTAAAATGTTGACTCAAAACAGTCGGTGCTTTTGAACGAAGAATTCCTAATTTATTAAAAATTCTTTGAATTTATTTATAAATGAATTTTATTGTTGAAAATAATTCCGAAGTAATTAACTATAATTATGACATAAAATTTTCTTTACTGGAATAGTTTTCTATTTGTCTTGCTTGATATTAAACTTTAATAATTAATTGTATTTGTTCTGTTTCATTAAGTTGCTAGAAGCTCAAAACCTTGAATTTACTGAACATTATCACGCAATCTGAAAATGATTTAGAAAAGTCTAATTGACATTGATGATAGGAAAATATATTATCAAGAGAATAGTGTCACAGAATTGTTATCTCATAAAAAGTCTTGAATTCTATTATTTATTTGAATTTCAAACAATATTCTGTTTGAATAAGTGTTTCGCTAACTTTGTTATTCAAATCAGTTCACAAAATGATAGAACCTTTAGGTTTAAACTTCGAGAAGACTGTAATGAATAATGAAATCAATGCCATCAGTAATAATGTGGTGGCTAATAATGCCCTGGTTAATATTGACCGGCAACTGTCTGGTCAGCATGCCCCCAGGTTCAATTATTTAAATTATTTATTGAAATTCCAGTGTCTTTTTGGAGTCACTTATTGTGGTAATACTTTTGTCGACTTAAATCGAAGGCTCAGTCTGTTCCTGAAGACTTGTCTCGTCTGCTATGATCTGCTTCTTGTGGTACTGTTTATGCTGTTCGAGTACTTTGCCCTAGCAGATGACTCGTACAATCGTACATTTGACTCGAATCAATCAAACAAAATGATCATGAATATTATATTTTCTTTGTCAACATTCGCCATGGCCATCGAATTCAATGTTATCAAAATTTTGACCCTGGTCAGAGGCAGGACAATCATTAGTAATTTGATGTCATTCGGTAAGTTTGGTAAGAAAATTCCAATTAGTAATTGTGCCTGGATAAATGTTTCTAGATAGTAAAAATTAAGTATATTTTTCTGAATATTATTATTAATTTATTATGTATTGAAACAAATTGTTATTAGGTCAAATAAGGAGCAAGAGTGAAACAAAATCAGTGCTTTGGATCTATTTATTTGTACTATTGATGTGTGTTTTGGGTTCCGTACAAATAATACTGAACTTCGCCGGAATTCACCGCTCATTCGCTCAACAGTTCAATAACGAGAAGATATTATTTTTCATTAATATTTTGGTCGGATTTGTCTATGGAGTGACCAAAAGCTCGACTCTCGTTCTTATGATGTATTCATCTGTTCTAATAAGACAGCAATTGATTGGTAGTCTTTGAAAATGTAGTCTATCTTTGGTTTAAGAGAATCTGTAGTTCTCTTAAACAGAGGATAGACAGTAAGTGAAAGTTACATTAATGTGATGATCATGATCATTTTTTTAACAGAAATTTCTCGTTTGATAAAATCGATAAACTCCGGGTCCAAAGCAATGATACAAAGTATTTGCCAAACAGTTCTGGAATTGCGACAAAAGTTACAGAAAATGTATTCATCGCTCGGATTCATAGTAATCGTAAAGGTATTTGTCAATGGAATACTGCTGTCGTCCGGTCTGTGCGGATTGGCCAACAACTTCAATCGGGACGGGTCAGCACCAGGACACTTTGACATGAATGGTATAATCGCAATCGGCTGTTTCTGCTTGACATCGATGTTGGACTTATTTGCCGGTTGTTATGCTTCACAATTGATTATCGATTCGATGACTCGTTTGTGTCAGTCCATTGAGCACAGGCTTATCGTTCAGCCTCTTTCCACTGAAGAGAATGACCAACTAAAGGTTGTGCTGGGAATGAGAAAGTCAATTAAGTACAATGTTTTGGGTCTTTTTGATTTGAAAACCATAACGATCCTGGTTGTAGTGAATTATGCGGCAAATTTCGCGGTTATTCTTATCCAAACACAATAGCGGTTATACCAGTGCTCACACAAATCCAACTCAAGTTATTAACCATTCTAGAACATTAAACAGACTCTTAATTATTTAGATTTGCTAGTCCAATTTTCTTTATATATACATTTGAATTGAATGCAAATGTTGCAAATTGATTGATGGTCTTTTGGTTTAAAAATGAGCTTGTTTCAAATATTTTAAGTTATCATTATTATTATTATATATAATTTTAATCACAGTTTTAATTTATAAGTTCTTTTAGCCAAAAGACAAATATTTGCTAAAATTTGATTCATTTTTTTGATCTAAAAACTTTTTATTTACCAAAACCAGAGATGGTCAATATTTTTTCAAGGGGGTACAAGGGGGTATTTTATCGAAATCTTTAGTGGAGGAAACGAAATTCGCCTCCTATTGACCAACTATTGACCATGTCTCACCAAAACTATACTTTATTCAATGGGGTTTCAAGTTTGAAATCCTATAACTAGCAAAAAATAATTAAATGACAATTAGCTAAGAGCCCGGGAAATTTCATTTTAAAATAATCTCTTTATAGGGATCAGTAAATCAACTCATCTGACAGGCGATAGTCGTTGAGTTAGTAATCAAATAATAATTACAGAACTAATTCAAAAGGATAGTCCTCACAGTTGAGGCAAAATATCATCTCTAAAATTGATTCTGTTTAATCTACTTGAGTCTTGTGATGGTGTGAGCGCTGGTAATACAGGTATCGATTGGAAAAAGAATTTTCTCATCAAGAATATAGTTAATGTTTGTCGATCAAAATTAACTGAAAATGTTTATTGTGTTGATATTAAACACAAAACTTTTCCATTATCCTTATTGAAGTTTGTCAGCTATTGTATTAACCCATACCCTGTTCCATTATCTTCAAAGAAATCATGTCTATGGGTAAGAATAAAATTCAGAATTTTCTAATGAATGCCAAAATGGTTTTAACACTTTTTTTAAATCTTTTTATTTAAGACGATTAAGACGACATTTTTGTGTAAACAATGTGTAATAGATTAACATATATTTTTGGGTCTAATTTTTTGTTTGAGGTTGTTTTTCAAATTGTTATATAACTTATTAGTGTTGTTAACTAATCCTTTATGTTTTGCTAATTGAAAGTAAAATAAACAAGTAGTGAAATAGTTCAGGTTATGTTTATTTATTCTTGTTTTAGTGCGTTTTTGGTACAATTTATTCTTTGATATTTCTTTAATTTGGAATATTTTATGGAATTTATGAAATATTTATGAATTATTATATTTTATGGAATACATGAAATATTTCCGTAATATTAAAGGCATGTGAATTTCATATTGGTTGTTTATTTAAATATCTTGTAATTCTAGCTATTATTATAAAAATAGCTAATTGGAACATTTGATATAAGAGCAATGTCAATTTTTCTTTTTCATAAAAAAAGAATTTATTAATCTAATCAATAAATTGTAGTAAAAGTAACGATCTAGCTAATGTCACTTACATCTTTGCATCTTTCGGTTTTCAGCCGAAATCATCTAGGTAAAATTTTTTTAATGAAAAATCTGATTTGTGACTTATTCTATAGAATTGAACCAGATGATAAGACCGGTCAGATTCAATATGGACAGGGGCAAACCGCAGAACGGGGTCAAAGTGCAAGAATGTACTGAAGCTGACCGGCAAACAGGTTTGTGC
Organism: Euzetes globulus; assembly: GCA_034695525.1. Classification (NCBI taxonomy): domain Eukaryota; kingdom Metazoa; phylum Arthropoda; class Arachnida; order Sarcoptiformes; family Euzetidae; genus Euzetes; species Euzetes globulus. Next base: position 13,450 of record JAQIWP010000990.1, on the reverse strand, counting down.
CGACTTCTCATGATTCAGTTTTGGTTTGGCATCACTTATGGAGGCAACTGTCCCCGATTCAACAATTATCCGCTGAAGAAGGCTTTTCTAATTATCTATGAATTGGTTGTCATAATATCGTTCGGTCTGTTCGAGTACTTTGCGTTCAGTAATGATGTCTTTTTCCGTCTCTTTAATAACTCGAACAATAAGGGAATCGTTTGCATTCTGTTCCGATTCGCGGCCTTCTCTCTGGCCATCGAGTTTGTGGCCATCAAACTAATGATGCTTAAAAATGGCTGGAACACAATTCATTTGCTTAAAACCGCTGGTAATTATCTATTCAAAGCATTACTATATCTAGCTAATTTTGACTGGAAATATAAGGCTTGATGCGGCTTACAACTTGGCAATTTCGCATGGTTATTTTATTCTTGATAACCATGGCTCTGGCATTCGCTGCTCTGTTTCCGTTCAATTTCACAGATTTGGACAAATCTCTGTCAGACATCTCTAGCGGAGAGGGCATCAAAACTATCGGCTTTTTCTTTGTTGGGATCTTCTATTCGATGAACAAATACTCAATCACTTCCTTATTGCTTTTCTCGGCCCTGGCTATTAAAAGACGCCTTCAAGGTTTGTCTTCTTTCTTTTTATTAATTCTTTTAGTCATGAAAATATACATGTAATACAAGGTGAATTGAGAATTTTATATAAATTACAGACTATTCTCGGCTTAAGAGAATTTGTGGTATAACTCAAAGCTCAAGTCTTTTTATATCGAAGTTTCTCTTAACTTTTGGTGCGAATTGTAGTCAATTTTCGACCAAGATAGTCTCAAATTCAATTAAAAATCAATGATAGATGCCAGCTTAAAAAATTTTCAGGAATTCCTCAACAAAATCTAGATTAAAAAAATGGAACCAGTTGAAATTTGAACTGAATTAGTTAATTTGTTTAAATTGAGCTTTTTTCAATAATTTGGCCACAAGACCCGGTTCTCTTAACTGAGGATAGAAAAGGTACATTTAAAATGAATCTATCTTTATGAAGAGTGGACGGACCAGCTGAAAAGTTGTGACATAAAAGTGCAGACTCTTTGTGAGTCGATTCTGGGGCTGAGAATTAGCTTGGAGCAAATCAATGCACACATCGGTCTATTGATGTTCATTAAGATTTTTATCAATGCCATGCAAATACCGGCCGCCCTGTGCAGCATCTATTTAGGTGGCCGTTTACCTATCAATGGCATTGTGGGCGTCTCTCTGTCAGCATTCGTATCGCTGACAGACATCATTATGTTGTGTCTGTCCTCGCAGATCATGATCGACGCAATGGATGACTTGTGCAAAGAAGTCGAGTCAATGCTTATTTTGAAGGCATTTGACGATTCCATCCATAAGCAGTTGTATGTGATCTTATCGATGAAGAAACACATCCGGATTAAAGTCCTGCAAATGTTTGACCTGAAGACTGTCACCGTATTGGCCATTATCGGCTACGTTACCAATTATGCCATTATTCTTATTCAGACCAACTTTAACCAAGTTTCAAACTAATTCAGAATATAAGTGAATTTCTTATTTGAAATTTAAACTCACTATAAATGTCTATTAATATTATTATTATTATTATTATTATTATTAATGCAAATATTATTTATAATTTTTCGTATATTTAGACATTTTATGCTTCTTTCAAATATCTTTTTAAGTCATTTGTTTAAGGTTATGATCGCGTGTATCGATCGCATCAATATTCTAAGTTGACATTCACTTTGAAAAAGTTGACGCATGCAAAAAACTAATTAAGAATATGGTATTCTTTATGTCAAAATCTGTTTATTATTGCAGAGAATTTGAAGTAATGTTTATTAAAAAGTCATTCAAAAAAATGTTTGTGAAGCAGAATATTCATGAATTTCTGAATGTTTGCCAATAAACTCATTGATTGGAATAAAACTAATATTTTTGTGAAAACACATTTGTTCAAGTACAGCTAATGTTGTACTAAGAAGAAAAAGTTAATCGATTATTAGAAATGATTGCACCGACAGACCAATCGTTAGAATTTAATGATCTCAATCATAAATCTGACTGCCATAAGCAATCGGATGAGCCAGATGAATATTCCAGTCTTTGTAATCTGCTCAGGGTCCAAGCGTTATTTGGTGTGACCTACTGTGGCACTACACCGATGGGGAACAGCCATTTCATAAAGCGGATGTCAATGATCTGTTATGATATTCTGCTAATTCTGGTCTTCTTTAGCGTCTATTTTACGGCATTCAGTAATGACTCGTTTGATCGCATATTCCAAAGGGCTTCTAATAAGGGAGTCATGAGTTTTGTGTTCAAAGCCTCTGGATTAGCCCTTTTCCTCGAATATGCCGTCATCAAGATTATGATTATCGTCAATGGAGGAGACATTTACCAAACAATCCGATCAATAGGTAACTGAACTTTATTAGAAATTATATAAAATAATTTTGCACTTGGTAGCTGATTAAATTTTTAATTTAAAGGACTTGTGTCGAGCAAAAATCAGATGTACCTGATTTGGACATTCATGTTCATATCATCTATTGTGAATTCAGTTGCGGTTACACTGAATTTCGTTGATCTAGATCGAACATTTGCTCAATTCTATAACGATGAGAAGGTGAAGGCTATTGTATTCCTAATCAATGGAGTATTTCATTCAATGGTTAAGTCATCGATACTTATGTTCTGCTCTACTCATCGTTTGTTATGCAACACCAACTTCGGGGTATGTTTTCATAAAGTTAATTATATCATTAGTTTTATAACTTATTACTTTACCTATCACATTTTACTATTGGCCATCTATGTTTTTTATTGAAGTCCAGGGTCTCCTATAAGGTCTATCCAGGGAGGCAAAAATATAAAGTAAAAATAATTTGTGTAAAATTAATGCTAGATTTATCTAGCCACAGTTTCAACTAGTAGAGCTTCTCACTCGAAGTTTCTCAATTTAATAACTACTAACAACTTTTATTAATTATTAATAATTATTAAATTGCAATATATTTCGGTGTCTCACTCGCAACCTTCATCAGGCGAACTGAAACAGTAGATTATTAGCCAAGCAATGATCAGAGGGAGAGCTGAAGTCCACCCAAACAATCAGATTTAAGAGCAGTGCAGGAACTGTTTATTTGTTTTAAGCAATTTTTCAAGTTTGTAAGAGAGGTCTGTAACTGAATTTTATTAGATTGTCAATGATAGGCAGGCATATTTAATCATGTTGCAAAATCATTTGTTTTAATGCAAGAAATTTTTTTGAGATAAATCTATTAACAGTTAAAACATGAAAATGAAAAAAATCTTTTTAGATCATAATTATATCTAGCAATTTTCACCTTGGCCATTTATTGATTTTTGTCAAACAATTTTCTGTTTTGTAAATTAGCTAATTTAAATTGATTAAATTGAAAATATATTAGCATAATAAGACATAAAAGTAGGGTAAAATGGCGGATTTTTCTCGAAACTTATTTGGGTTAAAGGGAGGGTGTTTTTTAAAGGAAAAGGTTAGAAAAAGTTTATCATTTAAATACTATAAATAAAGCGGTATTTTTATTTATCCAGATTCTGAAAATGTCGGCACAGGTAAATTTTCATAAGGATTAGATAAAAGTTTTTGTTAATATTTAAAACTGTTTTATATGAGCTTTAATTTTTTATCAACTTCATTACATAGACAGCCCATTTTCTGGTCAAAATTATTCAGTCTTTCATAAGGTCCGAAAATTACCTCGGATAAAATAATTCAGATGTTCAAAAGTTATTAAATTTATAATCGGCCAATAAATTTAAATAATTCTGGTTTTTGGCATTTATATTATTTGGTAATAAGTTTGGAAAAAAAACTAAATATTTCATGCCAAAAATAAAGGTCCAATGGGATTTGAACCTGCAACCTTAAGTTATAAAATGAAAGAATGTTGCCTTTGATGACTGAGCAACTGATAACCAACTAGTTACTCCTAACTTATTATTATATGTAATATATCCATTTTCCCATTGAAATTAGGTTTAAAATCAAAATAACCATCGGCATTATATTGAATATTTAAAGCAAATCAATAATTTTTATTGCACTCAAGCTTGACAAAAATTGATATCTTTGATTTAGAATCCCCACCTACCCCCCCCATTGTCAGATTAAATTTTGTTAAGGTTCTCAATCGAATCAAGATATTCTAGATCTAAGGAGTGCAAGGTCCTAATTTTATCACTAATGAGTTATAAAAATAATTTGTCTTAGAAATTCTAATAAACTTGAAAATCAGTATTCAAACTTGATGTTACTATTTTATATGAAATTAATTCGAGTGTCTCCTTAAAGTAATTGATCTATGGTCAAAATATTTAATTAATGTTTATAAGTGAGTTATATCGGCTGTAAAATTTTTAATATTTTTCTATTATCAGTCAATTTTATATTGAATATTGAAATACTTGCTAACTCATCAAAAAAGTTAAGATATGCATGTACTTTTTTGCTTAAACCTGGTGAGTGAGCATAAATTAGGTTAATAATTTGGCCACTGATTTTGACCATTTGCACTGCTCAGTTCTAGATTGACATTCTCTTTAAAAAGTTTGACGCATTCTCAAAATTAATTAAAATTATTGAATTATTCAGAGATTTAATTATCTTAAACCTTAAAAGTTAATGAATTGATATAAATTTTGAAAAGTATTAAATTTAAATGTGTTTAAGACAAATATCTTCATAAATGTCAAAGAAAAATGTTTTGAATATTAAATAAAAATTAAAACTTATTAGTGATTATAACTCAGGTTTAACAATAAAATAATTGGCCGCAAATTACAAATGTCTTTAATACTGTGAAAAACAAAAACAAGTAACTGATTATTTTTGCAAACAATGAATTCCTTTATTAAATATAATTTTAAGGTTTAAAATATATTGATTAAAAACTGATATTTTTGAAAAGAATGCTCATTGAACCTCTAATTAGTGAAAACCACTAATTGAACAAAATTTTGAGTCCCAAAGATGTTCACATATGATAGGGTTAAGTGTATTACCAAAAAAACCCGACATTATCAAAAAATTACAAAATTTTCCCAAAATATGCCCGGCTCGCTTCGCTCGCCTGAGCTTAAAGGTGGAGTTATTAGTGGCTTTTACACTTTACAGGGTAGAAATGAATTACAGCCACTATTGGTCATCTCTGTTATTTATGTCAACTAACGATGATAGTAATATCGATTTTTCCTAAATTAAAACTCGTGATTAGAATAAACAAGAATATTGATTTAAATACATCTGCCCTGTTTACAGATTAGTATAAGAAATGTCCTAATATATTTTATTGATCAAATAAAAAATGTTAATTGACACTGAACATGAAAACTGAAAAAACTATTTATGGCCAACTTGGTCACGATTTCAATAAAGAAAATCTAATTGAAAATAAAAATAGAATATTGTTTACTGTTTAGTATTTTAGTATTTAGTTTCCATTCGTCTACTTTTCGTTTCGCTTCTAATTTAATTGATAATAAATATAAAATATTATTCAGTTCCAGTATTTAGTTTCTATTCGTTTCTTTGTGGTACTCATTTGAATAATATAATAAAATTGAATAAATAATCAAGTTCTATTATTTATCAAGTCAAGTTAATCAAGTCTGTTTGAAAGGTTATACTTGTATTTGATTTTTCAATTCATTTCTATTTCAGAAATAAGCTAAGGTTTGATTTCATTCTAATTAGTCGCACAATTATAGGTTTGTTTCTAATGTCTCACCAAAATGACATACAATATAAGTAATTCTTAGACTTTCAATTAATTTAAGACTTTTCTCATTAAAGTGCAAAAATCAATTATTGCAACATTTCTAGACTTAATGAGATCTGATTATCTTATTGATAAGAACTTGAAAGGAACGACTCCTAAACGAATCTATATTTATTATAAAAGGTTTGTTATATTCAAAAATGTTTATTCAAAATGTCAATAAAAAATCACTTACAGACCTGGTTTTGATTATAAACCTAATCATACGCAAGTCTGTCAAATTCATTCGTACACATTTCAACTATTTATTCTTGGTACTGTCGCTATAAAGTTAAGGATTGACGCAAGAATAAAATAGTGACTGGTCTGTCAAAAGGCTACGCAAAGCACTAATAACTGAATGCCAATAAAAACATTCAAACAATGGAAACGTTTAATGTAATCAAAGCTGATTGTCACTCAACCTGAAAAGTTAATAATTTTTTATAATAGGTTAAGACTGTTTTGTGGTTTATCGGTGATGCAAACCGCGAACAGCGATTAGATCTTATGAAAGCATTGATAGGAGCCATAGATAATGAAGAGGTTTTGAAGAAGATTGAAAACATGACAAGTCACAGAAGGTCTCAAATTAAGCGCAAAAATTTACTAGCCAAAAATTCAGGTCAAATAAAATTTGTTTCGACATATTATTCAAATACAACTTCTGTGGATGTGCCAGTGAAGAACGCGAATGTGCGCCCGTTAGCGCCGACTCCGGCCTTCACTGCGTCTAAACCAGGATCACTTGCAATTGATAGCGATATGAGAATAGGAGCTCTTGCTGTTCAGCCTAAAAATTTGGTGCGTATACCAGTCCACTGGTGGAAAAAATACAGGCCAGAAAATGTGGTCTGTTTGGATTGTGAAATGATACCGGTTTGGTCAGTTTACTGGAATGATGAACTAATCAATATTGGAAAATTACCTTACTATGAAAGGGTGCGCTATACCAAAAATTTTAGTAAACTAGGTTTGTCTGAAAAGAAGCAAATACACTATAAGTCTGTTGTAGCATCGGTTGCTATAGTTTCTTTTGAATGCATAGAAAAAGCGTTTAAATATCTGTATTCAACGAAAGTGAAACATGAGCCTGGATCTTTCCGTGTAATAAAGAAAATGAAAGAGATTAACGGGTTTGGTTCTAGAGATTTGCAATTTGGTAAAGAGTTAGAAACTGTAAAGCGAGAAGTTATGGAAATATTGCACGGGAAACTAGTCGTCACTTGTGACGGCTCTCAAGACTTTGAGTCGATGGGATTGAGTGATGAGTTTAGAAAATTAGATCATTTTGACCTTCAAAGTCACTTTTTTGTTGAAACTGAGAACGTTTTTGGTTCTTGGGTTAAAGAACGGATTAGTCTCAGACGGATCTACTATTACTTGTTTGGGGAGGACTGCCATCGATTTTCGCATACAGCAGAGGGTGATGCATGGTTCACTGCAATGTGCTTCAAGCAATATATTATTCAATGTGACAGTATTGACCGGTATTTTTATAAAGGTTACGGATTGAGTGAAATTCCAACTTTAAAAGAGATTGAAAGTAAATTTTACCTAGAAAAATGTAGAGCTGAATAGATTTGTTTATAGAATGAAATAAATATTTTTAAAGTTTAATTTAAAATATAAGCTTTGAAACATTGGGTGTTCGGAATTGTCTTCCTGTACGTGTGGTTATGAACTGTGGTACAGTATTATGACAAATATCTGACTCAATTATTTGATCTCTATCATTTTGATGAGGATCTGATCCAGAATCTATTACCTGTACTACCAAATTAGGATTTGAATTATGACTGAAATGTTCATTAAAACAGATTTAAGTTTCTGAATTAAAGTTTGAGATTGATTCTTGGTCAGCATCATTCTGTTTGCAACATTTCTAAATCTGCCAAATATTTTCAGGCAAAGGATTATCTTTAAGAAAATTATAGTTTGAATTATAAAAACTTTCTATAAGTCTAAAAATTATTTTTTTATGAATGTCTGGATTGTAAACGTCTTGAATTAGATAAACATTTCTATGACATTTAATGACTATAATTGAAAAAAATATAAGAGAATTGTCCGCAAATTTTTGCAAACAATCAATAATTCCTTTATTAGATATAATTTTAAGTGTTTAAAATGTCTTGATCAAAAACTGATATTTTTGAAAATATTCTCATGAAACCTCTAATTAGTGAAAACCACTAATAAATGAACATAATTTTGAGTCCAGAAGCTATTCACATATGGGAGGATTAATTGTACTCCTAAAAAATCCCCCGGCATTACAAAAAATTTCAAAATTTTCCCAAAATATGCTCGGTCGCCTCGCTCGCCGGAGATATAAGGGGGTGCTTATGGCTAACTTGGTCACATTTGCAGCAATGAACAAAAAAAATTAATTGAAAATAAATATAGAATATTGTTTATTATATTAGTATTTAATTTCTAATTTAATAGATTTATCCAGCCAACGTTTCAACTAATAGAGCTTATCACTCGAAGCTTCTCAATTTAATTGCTACTAGCAACTTTTATTTATTAATAATTATCAAATTTCAATATATTTCGGTGTCTCACTCACAACCTTCATCAGGCAGACTGAAACAGTCATTAGATTATTAGCCAAGCAATGATCCGACAGAGGGAGAGCTGGTCTATCCAAAGAATCAGATTTCAGAGCTGTGCAGGAACTGTTTATTTGTTTTAAGCGACTTTTCAAGTTTGTAAAAGAGGTCTTCAACAGAATTTTATTAGATTGTCAATGGTAAGCAGGCAAATTTAATCATGTCGCAAATTCATTTGTTTTAATGCGAGAAATATTTTGAGATAAATCTATTAACAGTTAAAACATGAAAATGAAAAAAATCTTTTTAGATCATAATTATATCTAGCAATTTTCACCTTGGCCATTTATTGATTTTTGTCAAACAATTTTCTGTTTTGTAAATTAGCTAATTTAAATTGATTAAATTGAAAATATATTAGCATAATAAGACATAAAAGTAGGGTAAAATGGCGGATTTTTCTCGAAACTTATTTGGGTTAAAGGGAGGGTGTTTTTTAAAGGAAAAGGTTAGAAAAAGTTTATCATTTAAATACTATAAATAAAGCGGTATTTTTATTTATCCAGATTCTGAAAATGTCGGCACAGGTAAATTTTCATAAGGATTAGATAAAAGTTTTTGTTAATATTTAAAACTGTTTTATATGAGCTTTAATTTTTTATCAACTTCATTACATGGACAGATTTGAACCTGCAACCTTAAGTTGTAAAATGAAAGAATGTTGCCTTTACTGACTGAGCCATTAAGAACCAACAAGTTAATCCTAACTTATAATTATATGTAATATATCCATTGAAATTAGGTTTAAAATTAAAATACCCATTGGCATGAAATTGAATTTTTAAGGCAAACCAATAATTTTTATTGCAATTAAGCTTGATCAAAATACATAACTTTGATTTAGAATCGCCCCCCCCTTTGTCAGATTTAATTTTGTTTAGGTTCCCAATCGCATCAATATTCTAGATCTAAGAAGTGCAAGGTGCCAAATTTATCATGATTGGTTCTAAAAATAATATATTCTTTATTGTCTTTGCTTAGAATTTCTAATAAACTTGAAAATCAGTATTCAAACTTGATGTTACTATTTTATGCAAAATTAATTCTGTTGTCTCCTTAAAATAATTGATCTATGGTCAAAATATTGAATTACAGTTTGAAAGTGAGTTATATCGACTGTAACCAAAAATTTAAAATAATTTTCTTTAATCAGTCAATTTTATAATGAAGATCGAAATACTTGCTTACTCATCAAAACTGTTACGATATGCATGTACTTAATTTTTGCTTAAACCTGGTGAGTGCACATAAATGAGGATAATAATTTGGCCACTGAGTTGGGTCATTTGCAATGCTCAGTTTCAGATTGACATTCATTTTAAAAAGTTTGACCCATAATCAAAATTAATTAAAACTATTGTATTATTCAGAGATTCAATTATCTTAAACCTAAAATGTTAAAGAATTGAAATAAATTTGGAAAAGAATTAAATTTAAATGTGTTTAAAACAAATATTTTCAAAAATGTCAAAGAAAAATGTTTTGAATATTAAAGAGAAACTAATAAGCACTGCAAAAGTGTCTAATGGGTTTCTTTTGAAAGAGCATTATTGCATGCGCAAAAGTCTTTATGCATAAAATATTCACACAGCGTATCAAATGATATGAGTAAGAGACTTTGCATGGTTCAAAAACGATCTATTCAAGAAAACTAACCAGTGGACATTTGCTTGAAAGTAAAGTAACAGTATATTTGTTTGATTAGTTTTGGGTTTAAAGCTTATCTAGCAAAGAACAATAAATTAGCCAAGATGTTTTGAACCCCATTAGAAACATTTGCAGTCTCTGCTAATAAGTGATAACAACTCAGGTTTAAAAATAAGAGAATTGTCCGCAAATTTTTGCAAACAATGAATAATTCCTTTATTTAATATAATTTTAAGTGTTAAAATGTCTTGATCAAAAACTGATATTTTTGAGAAAAAAATTCTCATTAAACCTCTAGTGAAATCCACTAATAATTGAACAAAACTTTGAGTTCAGAAGCTATTCACATATGAAAGAGTTAATTGTATTGCCAAAAAATCCCCCGTCATTACAAAAAATTTCAAAATTTTCCCAAAATATGCCCGGTCGCTTCGCTCGCCGGAGCATTAAGGGGGGTAAGGTGGCTTTTTCAGTTTACAGGGTAGAAACGAAATTCAGTCCTTATTGGCCATCTCTGGTTATTATGTAGAGATGATAGTCGTATCGATTTTTTCTAAATTAAAACTCATGTGAATCGAATAAACAAAGAATATTGATTTAAAGTACATCTGCCCTGTTTACTGTCCTAATGTATTTTATTGATCAAAAACTAAAAAAATTTAATTAACCCTGGTCATGTAAACTGAAATAAATAAAAAATTTCTCGTGACATAATTAAATAAGATTAGATTGCCAAGGTGTATTTTGAATAATATTTGATACTCTAAAGGAAATATTCAAATAATTATCAAGTTAAAATTTTAATTGAAATTATTTGATTAATTAATTGATAAAATTAACCTTACTATTTATTTATTTAATTATTGGAGTTTTTAAAAGTTTTAATTTGAAAGAATAACTTTTTAAGGGTAACTTGGTAACATTTTCAACAGAGAACAAAAGAAAATCAAAAAATTTAATTGAAAATAAAAATAGAATATCTTTGGGAAGAGAATATTGTTGTTTAGTATTTAGTTTCTATTCGTTTCTTTGTGGTACTCATTTTAATAATACAATAAACTGAATTAATAATCAAGTTCTATTTAAATGGATTATTTAAAAAAGTTTATTCAAATAGTTAAAAAAATGTTTCTGGAACTATTTAAAATCTTCGATTTAATAATAATTTCAAAACTATCAAGATTTTTAAAAGAATTAAGAGATCTATTTATGAAATCAAACGAAATACTCTTCAGAAGACCACCTGCCATCGATGAAATTAAACAACGCAGAATTTTTTCATTGTATGAAAAGTTGTTAGCAAACTCTTTTTATTTGTTGTCAACTAATGTTGATGAACATGAAAAGATTAATTGGAATACCAAAGAGTATAGAATACTGATTATTTTGGCGAAACAATTTGCCTCGATTGTCCAAGCAGTTATTTTGTCTATAAGGGCATTTTGGCCGGAGCATTATATACTTGAATTAACCCCTGATGTTTTTAATTATTATGGGAATAGTCGAATGTTTAATCTGGTGGCCGCAGTATTTCTTTTAACCGAAATCGTTGTTTCAATCTTCTATCAGTATATGAATTTGTCAGGAAAACTCTACCAATTAAAATATATGTCCAAGATCAAAAATCAAAGTTTAGATTACAAACTAAACAAAAATCTTAATTATAAATATTTCAAATATTTTAATGTAATGACAAAATGTTCATATTATGGATTTATTCCATCTTGGCTTTTCTGCTCTCTTGTGCTTAATATTCCAATTATATTTGCATATTTTGATCCTGAGCTTAATTTCAATATAACTGGTAAGTTATTCGAAAAATTTAATAGATTATAGTCAGAAATATTAAAGAATACATCTTGCCTGAATCAATTTATTCATTTCTGTTTAAAAATATAATTCAAATTTGATTCATAATGATAATTTTTGAAAATGTTTATATTTTCAGGAATAGTTTTTCAAATATTAATCAACTTCATGATGGTTTGGCAGTTCATATCAGTTTTTTATATCAATATTACACTTTGGATAGCCTGTACTCTACATTTAAAGTACCGCTTTGATCAAGTTCATATAGAAATTTGCAGATGTTCAAAACAGGGCAATTTTAAAGGAATATTATTAGGAATGAAATCACACATACTTCTAGAAAATGAAATCATATTACTAAACAAAGAACTAAAATATTATATATTGTTAATGATAAAAGGGTCGAGATTTGGCCTTGCTCCTCTCGTCTATGTTTCCCATTCACCCAACACTGAACCAGCAATACAATTTATCTGCTCGATCGTTTTTATTGTTTTTATAAATTGCATTATTTCGATGAACATATTATGTGTTGCTATTATGAAGTCAGTGCATAAACCCCTTCCCACACTTAATAGGTTTATGACCCAAAAACAGGATATTCCGTTAAAAAGAAAATTAAAAATAATACAATTTATTGAACGGCTGTCGGGACCTGAAATTGGTTTCTATTGCTATGATTTGTTTGCAATGACTTCATATAATTTCGCAGATTTTGTTCTCGACTCAATCAATTATTATTTTCTATTTATAAAACTTTTACGAAGATTCAATTTGATATAAAATTAGTTTGAAATAAAAGCAGTCAGTTGAAAAATTCTTTGTAATAAGTTTGCAATAATTAGCTAATAGTAAATTATTAAATATAAAATAACTTTACTTGCACTTCGTAGCTCACAATATGTTAAAGTTGAGATAAACTATGTAAAGGGCTCAACTTTATAGCTATTATTAAATATAACAAAAATACTATATAAAACAATAAATGTAAAACTAGATGTTAGCGATTGAGTCTGGACTTTGTTAGTTGTGTGAGGTCATAGTCTTAAAAATGTTGAGATTATAAAAGTATTTATTAATCTTACAATAAATGTTGGACAAAAATTAAAGGCATTAACTAATTTCTAAAAATTCAAGTAAAAAAGTCCAGTATCTTCAGAAAAAGTCCTGCCCTTTCAACTCAATTTTTGAAAATCTTATAATATATCAAGAACACAAGTAAGCAAAATGATGTAACGTTAAGGTTATTAATTGCGTAAACTAATTAATTTATGGCTTAACTATTTAATTAAATATTAATTACTTTTATCGATGAGTTGGCAAAAGTAATAATCAATCTGAAAATAGTTCGCAATTTTGGTGGCTTTTGCTTTATTACCACTTTTTAAAATTCAAGGTATTTAACTTAAAAATATTACCAAGAACAATATAAAAAATTAATTTTAAACTCTATATAATATTTTAGTTGTTGGGGCGGAGACTTCTAATTCAGAAAGTCTTGTGCTGGCAGTTATGGAAGGGTTTACTTTGACTTATGGACCAATTGGACAACGAATCAATG
>JAQIWP010000989.1:0-18193 GCA_034695525.1 Euzetes globulus | reverse complement strand
CGTATGAAAACCTGAATCAACTCAAGTATTTGAATGCTGTTATCAATGAGACACTAAGGATGGCACCGCCTCTCACTGCAGTGCAAAGAGAATGCATTAAAGACTACAAACTCGGGAACACAGGTAATTCTGCTAGTTAGAATTAGTTAATAATCTTAGTACTTTTTATTTATGAAATAATTAAATTTCTATTTAAGGCATTACAATACCGAAGGGAACTACAGTTGAAATACAACCATACATTGTCCACAGAGATCCAGATTTTTTTCCTGAGCCCGACCAGTTCAAACCCGAGAGATTCCTAGAGCCAACACACCATCCCTATGCCTTTATTCCATTCGGTGGCGGACCTCGTCTTTGTGTCGGAATGCGATTTGCTCAGAATGAGATGCGAATGTGCATTGCCAAGATCATTAGCCGATTCGAATTTACTATTGCACCTGATTTCAAAGTAAGAGTACATCTATTGTATGGAATTCCTAACATTATCCTTCATTTGAATAAACAGATCGATTACTTCAGTGGAAGTGTATTAATGACTCCCAAAGAAGTTTTGGTGAACATAAAGAGACGGCGAAACTAGTCTAACCCTTCATTATTTCGTTTACTTAAAATATAATTTTTTTGCAAGTACAGATTTGCGATTAATTGAGATTATTAACTATAAAATTAAAAAATAATAATAATTTCAATTACTCGTGACTTTACAATTGATTGACGACAACCTGTATTTGAAATCAAATGCAAATAACCTCTAATTGAATGAAAAGGAGAATTGTTTGATTGAATCCATAAAATCGATGCCTTATTGTTATATAGGATTTGAAATGATTTACAATACATTTATTGTGTTTTTTGTTGTTCGCAATCAGACCTCTCAATGACATGTCTTTGTATTTTTGAAACCATTTGGAAAAATAGAAAAATAAAATTAAAGTCTTCAACAAAATGCTTGCCTTTGAAACATGCAATTGTGTTAAATTGACAACAAGTCTGTGCCCCCTTAAGAGCTCCGGTAGTCTATCACTGTCTCTATTGTCAGACAGTGCGATTGGCATCGGCAGTGCAGCTGCTTCTGGCGGCCCAGGGATTAAGCCAGCGGTGGAGCGCACAGTTCGTCTGCCTATTAAACCGGCACACTCTTCTAATATTTCACCTGTGCTCCTGTGCTCTACCATAACCTAGCGTAATAGTTGTCAGTGTGTGTTATATATGAAGGGCTTCTGTGAAAATTCCTGTCTATTCAGTTAATCGGATGATAAGTTGCGTGACTATGACTTTTAGAGAGTCTATTCTGTGCAGTTAAACAGCGGTGTGACTGCTGTTTGACTCCGGGCTATGAAAACTTTTCCACCGATTTCTATGTGTTTCCGTTTAGATATTTTCTATGCCTTCCATTCAAGTCTATTGTTGAAAGACTTTTTTACTTCTTTTCAGGTATCAGTTGTCAATTGGGGGCCAAAAACAACTCATCCTTTAAAGTCATTCTTCTCAGTGGCGATTGAGATCTAATCTTCTCTTCTGAAGTAGTTTTTTTGTTAACAATATTTTTTAAGTCCCTGGCCAGTCATAAAAAATTGGACATGCACTTACACACATACCACACAATTGAATAAATCGATTATAACGTCATTTCCACTGAATGATTAACTATTGAATAGTAACCTAAACTTGTTTTTTAACTCACAATACAATAGGAAACTCAGTATTTATTGGTCTCTAATGTTATTCAATACAATCGAATTGAATTATATTATTATTTAATGGATAGAAAGAGAAAAAAGCGGACCAATAAATATATGTAGGTCTCCAGATTCCAGATCCATTTATTCTTGCTCATTATTTATTCAATTAATTAGACAAACTCCTGGTAATTCAGGCGATCTGGTTATTAAATTTTCATTGTTTAGCTTTAATTGTATTTTGTTAACATTTATTACCAGAAATTCACTGCTGTTTTGTGCGATCGATGGCCGAAAACTCGGCTCTACTTTCATGTAATTGAAGTGAATTTTCTACGAATAACTATAATTCCAGACTAACTATAAATGTTAATCTTGCTTGCTATTTGCAATATTTGTGCTGCCAGGCCCGTTCAGATGTTAGCTCGAGCCGAAAATTATCAGTGAAACATCAATTAGATTCAGGGTGGTGTTGAAAGAGCGTTTAGAATCAGTGTAAATGGTGTAATTGGCCATGAAAATCAGCTGCCCCCTGTTTTATTCCATGCTTTATGACCACCGAATATAAAGCCGTATTGTTCATTGTTATGTAGTGTCAGCTCAGGCCTACTTCTACCCATCTCTGGCTTTGAAAATTATTCAAACTATTTATTATAAACAATTTGATAGTCAAGCTATTCAAACAGATCGCAATTTGTCAGAGCACCTGCTTGGGCACCTCAGATAATGTTATTGGAAAAATAGCTCTGAGTTATAATTGAACTCACAATTGAACTAAATATTTGACTTCAAAAGACATTTTTGGAAAAGCATTTTGAATTGAAAACAATATTTTGAAAATTCTTAAAAATTGAGCTAAAAATAGGTTTCTTTTTTCGGTGAGGAAACTGTCGGATCCAAATAGTATTCAAAATAAATGAATTCACAATTAAAATATTCATGAATATGACCTCAAACAGCAAAAATAGTCGGAGCAACGCATAATAATAACAAGATTAATTAATAGTCAATCATAAATAGTTTTTAGCCCTTATTTCTCAGACAACAGTTTCTATTCTCCATAGAAAAACAATTGAATCAATTGCTAGGCTATAAATAGCGCCGACACAATAATTAATATGGAGTTCCAACACCTACTCATTCGACGAACACAGTCTTATCTGTGAGGGAAAGGCTCACAAATGTCGAACAGAATCTAATAAACTTCGCCTTCAATTAACCCAAACCTAAAAGAGTTATCCGAAAGTCAACACTACTGTCAAAGCAGTGCTTTATTTGTCACATATTTATCGCATTAATAATTAATTGCTTTATTAAAATACAGTCGAACCTATTGCCTGGAGCCAAATGAGTCAAATGCAGATTTTAGCCAAAAAAGAATTTGTAATTGAAATTTGTTGGCCGATAAGAGAGCCTTAATGCTATTCATGTATTCAAAACAGATAGAAGTTGTTTTCAAATTTATTTCTGAACTTTGCCTCAAATTCATTGTTTTTAATTTGGCG
Organism: Euzetes globulus; assembly: GCA_034695525.1. Taxonomy (NCBI): domain Eukaryota; kingdom Metazoa; phylum Arthropoda; class Arachnida; order Sarcoptiformes; family Euzetidae; genus Euzetes; species Euzetes globulus. The sequence goes on along the minus strand of JAQIWP010000989.1, from coordinate 15,006 downwards.
ACAGAAAGCTATTGAATATTTAAAGCGAAAACCTTTTTTCTGGTAAAACTTCGATATCAGACAAATCCGTGCGACGAGAGTCTGACGTCGATATCTGTGTTACGCAACCGACACAACACTCATAATTAGAGGCAACGGTTCGGTAGATTTTGGCACAACTCAATTGCCTCTGTCTCTCTATGTATTAAATATTATGTGTTTCTCAATGTGAGCTCAAATCTCGTTGTGAACAGACGTTTCATTAAATGATAAATTGTTTCTGATGTTCATTAAAACTACAAAAATGTTTTGTTTTATCTTTTGCTACATTTCATAGGAGTTGAAGAAAGAAAACTAACAAGAAGTTTATGACTGAACTACACTCAACTTTATTATGTTTTTGAGATACTTTTATTACTTTAAGTCACTTGAAATTCGTTTAATTTTAGTTTTGATTTTACTTAACTTATTCGCCAATGAATTAATTGAAGCCAAACATCGCATCAAAAGATGGGATTACAGAGAAGTAAAACATATTTTTTTATTTCTTCTTTCAAACTATTTTTAATTACCTATCCTTTTGATAAAGAAGGCTAATTGAAAAAAATGATTTAAACAGATGGCTCAGAATGAAAGCCTTTCTGATCAATTTGATAGATGAGTTCTACTTCTTTCTAATCAATTGGAAAAATGTTTTCAATTGAATGCTTTGAATTCAAGGTTAAAGTATGAAATGCTCTTATCAATAATCAAGAAAAAATCACTTGACATCTAAAAAGTGATTATGAAAACAAACGGATGCTTCTGAATGAGCAGAAAAACAAGTTATTTTGACATTCATTTGAATCGGGAACAATCTCTAAGAACATGTGATTTAATGGATGAGAATGAGAGTGAAAGTTCACTCCGTTTTAATGTGTCATCAAATTGTTATTCAGATTTCAATCAACGATTAGGTGAAGAACAGCACGAATTTCTTAACAAATTGTGCAAAAAATCTTTGAAACTAATCTTTTCTTAACACTTTCTACTACTGGCACTGTAAATAAATAAATATGAATCTGGGTGACTTCATGAATAATGATTTCAATTAATAAATTCATATCACTTCAATTACTGTTGATAGTCAAACAAAATTGACAGTTCTTCTAAAATTAGCCCGAATAATTTAATATTAATTTTGAAATTAGTATAATTACTCGTTCAATTAACAGAATTAAGGTATCAAGTTGAAAAAAATTCAGGAAAAACATTCAAATGACAGCTAATTCATTAGGAATTTGCGCTATTTTCAAAATAAGCCTGATTAGATTAATCAATTTCCTATTGAATAAACAAATCCAGGCTTACGTATAATTATTGTTCTAGAATATAGATTGTTTACCAATACTAAATAATTAGGAAATCCGTAAGAAAAGAAGCAAGGACAATTCAATTTTGATTAATCCAATAGAAGAGCAGTGTATTTAATACAGAAGTGACAGAAACTAAGTGTAGAAATGCGTCAATCGATTCAATCAATAGACTAATTCTGGGCTCAAATAAACCATTGATTTGGAAATTAACTCAAGAATTGATTTGATTTATTACTCCAATTGACAGCTAATTCACGCACCGAAACAATTGTCTGATGAACAGATCCAGTTCTTATCCTCGGAACAGTTCGTACAAAAAGATCTCTTCGAATCCACATTAGACTCGATTCTCATCCCAAGAAGTCCCGGAACTGATGGACACAAAAAAGTTCAAAAGGTTTGTCACATTAATTAAAAATAAATTAAAAATAACTGAAGTACTCAAACAGTACGTAATAACAGTATCTGAAGACTATTCTCCATAAGTGACACCTCCTTGAGCTTGACCTCTTTTTTTGACGTACTGTTTGACGTAATTCAATCGATTTTATCAAGTTTTCTGTCAAAACAGATAATTAACTATAAGAAAAACTAAAATTATCAAAAGATTTTACCGGATAATCAATAGAATATAGGAAATGAACTGGTTAATCTTGATAAACAAGATTATTATTTTGTTTTCTAACAAAAGGTACTATTTATCAATTAAGTTTAGCTGTAATTTGATATAATTTTATAGATTATCCAGCTCTAGTTAGAAAAGGAAAGTTTATGCAGAAAAAAAACAAACAAATAAAAAAATTTAATTAATCTAAACAACCAGGTTAATGTATTGGATGAAAAAGTTTTCAATTTAGTTAATTGCATCTATGCTTTTCCGAGACTTATTTTATTGCTAGTTTACATAATTTCATTATAATTAAAGCCATTTTCCCTTTCATTTGAAAATTTCCATTTCTGTCATATTTCTGACAAATCGTTTGATTTATTCATAATTTTTTTGCCATTACTTTACAAAAAAGGCTTATCAAGAAACTGCTCCTGTCAAATGATAAGCAATGAAGAGTTTATGCAAAAATAGTTAAAATTCAACACAGAATGCACTCAAAAAAGGCATTCTTACCAAGATTGAAAGTGCGATAAAATACTTGAATGATTTATTTTTTCCTCCGTTTCAACGGTTGAGTAACAGAACTGAAAGAAATTAAAAAATAATTTAAGAAATAATTTCAATATTAAAACCAAAAATAAATAAAAACCCTCTAATTTATTGCTTTCTCATTAACATTCAGCTCATTATAAGCATTAAAATAATTTCCAAACTCCGAGGAAAAAGAACAAAACAGACTTTTTTCCCCAATCTTTTTGTTTTGAAAATTCTTTTCCTTGAGATAACTTTTTTTTTCATTTTGCACGATAAATATTTTCTCGTTTTATTACTCTTTTTCTCTTAAAGGCCGTAAAAATGGATTACAAGTTGTAATCAAATTTTTGTTTGTTTGTCCTTAAATCGAAAATATAGTTTATAATTAATACGATGGAGTCATTGGAATGGGATGTTGACCAGGACACTTTCACAGGCAACACACCGCTGGGAAAGCGGACCTTCACAAATATTGTGGCAACCCTTAACCCCAGCCATTGTAAGCGTCTGATCCTTGCCTGTCATTATGACTCCAAAGTGAACCGCGAGCACACTTTTCTGGGCGCTACAGATTCGGCGGTGCCCTGTGCTATGATCATACACTTAGCACTTGTCCTCGACACTTATCTTAAAAAGGTAAGTTATCTCCTCAAACAACATATGCTCTCAAATTGCTTTAAAAATAAAATATTGACATAAATAGTGTTTATACTTCTTAAATAAACATTGGGCCTTGCTTGTTTATCAATATAATATGATCCAAGGATAGCCAAGGTTATAGGAGTTTAAGCCTTAATGCAAAGTGTGAAATAAAAAGTTTCACACAGTTCCTTTTGATCTATTCAATGTTTATAACCCTAAAAGAGGTGTTAGTTAATTAATATACAGCTTGGTTTAATAGCATTATAACATACCTTGGCTATGACTGATTAATCAGTACTCAAAACAAAGTCTATAAAATAATAAAGTCAACCAAAAGTTTATAATATTTTGCCGGAACAGACATATGGTGTGAAAAAATAGTAAGGAACACTTGCAAAATTTTGAATGAACAGTTGTCGGCTTTATTATCTCCTTTGGGATAATTTGTTTATACTAGATCCTATTTTCAATATACGCCGTCTAATAAAACTATTCAAATATTTATGAAAAAACAATTGCTTTACGTTTTCAGTCAAACACCGACACAACCATACAATTGGTGTTCTTTGACGGCGAGGAAGCGTTTGTTCAGTGGTCTAATGAGGACTCCCTATACGGCTCCCGCCATTTGGCCAACAAATGGAGTCGTAGCGCTTATCCCAAGAGCATGAAAAGCTCTTGCAAAAACTTTACACAGACCCGCGAATTGGACAGGGTCGAGCTAATGGTGCTGTTAGACCTGATCGGTTCAGCCAGTCCTAAGTTCTATAACTTTTTTCCAAATACTAAACCACTGTTCGTCAGGTTTATAGAAATAGGTATGAATTCTGTGCTTAAAAACCAAGATTCAAATACCAATTATGTCATTTTTATCCAAAACAAGAGAAAAAATTGAATGAATTTGGTTTAATGGAAAGGAATAGTAGACGAAAGAAGAGCTCATACTTTAACGCCAGACAATCATTCAGTTATGTAGAAGACGATCACATGCCGTTCCTGCGGCGCAACGTACCCATACTGCACATCATATCTACTCCGTTCCCCAGCGTTTGGCACAGGGAGTCTGATAATAAGGACAATCTGAGCTTTCCTTCCATTAGAAACATTATGAAAATATTCCGTATTTTTGTTGCCGAATATCTTCACCTGAATATCGAGGAAACAACTAAATAATTGTTGACTCAATTCAGTATTCAATCAATTTTTCTTAAAAGTTCTCAAAATAAACTGAAGTTTTAATTGTGATAATGACTGTTTAAAAAAATAAACTTGTAAAAAACTGTATCCAATTTGTGTGAGTCGTGTATAGAGTTTGTAAATTTATTAGTCAAAATAAAATTCAATTATTTTCAATATTTAATCTGGTGCTATCATTCAATCATCAAGTTTCTTTTTGATGGGAATTTGGTGGGTATGTGAGTGAATGAGTGAGTGTTTGTGTATGTGTGAGCTGTCAGGAGCCGTCTGGAAAATTAAAGTAAAAAAGGTTAAGACATTGATAAGCCTTGTAATGCAAGGTTAAATTTGAATCAATTGAAATATTATTGGAAGAACATTCCATAAAAAATGAATTAATAGTTTGAATGATTAGAATTCAAAACAAAGTTTTTCTGGCATCCAATGTAACAGAAATGGACTTTCTCTATACGTCCACTTAAGGCTAGAATAGTTTTACATTGATTCTCCTTGAAAGCTCAGTTTGATTTTGAAAAATAACTAAAATATTAATAATGATAATTACTAACTAGGCTTATTTCGTTCTAATAACCACAGGTTTTATTGAAGCTAATTAAAATTTTTAAATTAAATTGAATGCCCGAAAGTTTTTTTTCTTTTTTTTTAATTCTTTTATTTTTCCTTAATTTCATTATTAACAAATAACTAGGTAAACTGTAACAATTATTTAATTAAATTTATAATGATTCAACAAATGATTATACAAATTATTCAAAATTTAAAAATTCAAAAATATCTAAAAAGGAACTAATTTATTTCTCTCTCACATAATCTAACCATTGAAAAATAAAAAGGGTGAAACAAAATAATTAATAATAATTTGATAGAAAAACTCCAATATTTAAAATAGGAAAGGTTAGTGTCTTATAATCCAAACACAATGTTGAACTAGCAACTCATTCATTATCAGATTCGATTTATTAGGGGTTCAAGGATTATTAGAATAAGATGTTAGAATAAGACAAGATCAATTCATTCTCAATCAGTGGCATGATTTTGCAAGCAGTGCTAAGATTCAAAAACAAACAAATTAATTTTACCAACTTCATTAAACAAAACTTGTTAAATTATTTCAGTATTACAAACATGTTTCATAATAATTTGTCATGATAATTAATCTTTTCTCAATAATATTATTGTCAGTAATGCAAACAGATTGTGCCTGAACAGTCAAGTAAACAAATCAATTTGATATTGAAGAAATATATAAGGAATAAATGGACCATACTCTTTTAGATCAATGATTTCTTTCGATCTCTTAACTATTGCTATATTTAATTCATTTTAATCTATAATCATAATAAAGTCAGGCCTAATGTTTGACCAATTAAGAGGTGGTTTCGGTAACAAACAAGAAAATATTATCATAACAGATGTCAATTCACATATAGATTTGAAAAAATTCCGATCCATTGTTTGATGACATGACAAATGAGCCTTATAAGGCTAACTTTTCAAAAACACTTTCTAGTATAAAAGTCAGCAGCCCTACCCTAGACTCAATTAAACTCTGCAGTAGTTTCAATATGTTTAGACTATTAGTCCTTACTTTGATTGCTGTCCACTCGACCCAGGCCGGTTGGGTGACTATCTTCCAGGATGACTTCAATGGGCCGACCCTCGATGCAAATAATTGGAAATATGAGGTTGGAAACAATAATGGCTGGGGCAATAACGAGAAAGAATATTACACCCAATATCCAAATCAATGGATTCAAGACGGAAAGCTAATAATCATTGCCAAGGTGGAAAACAAAGAAGGCTTTCAATATACTTCAACCCGACTCAATTCGAGAAAGGGCTGGACTTACGGAAAGTTTGAAGCCAGAGCTAAGTTGCCCAAGGGAAAGAACTTGTGGCCGGCCATCTGGATGATGCCCTTGGGTTCTGTTTATGGACAATGGTAAACTATTGCATAATAATCCTTGTAATACTAAGTATCTAAAGCTGATCTTTTGTAGGGCTGCCAGTGGCGAAATCGATATAATGGAGGCCAGAGGGGAGAGAGTGAATCAGATTCTGGGCACTATTCACTACGGGGGTTCCATACCCAACAACATTCATTCGGGAAGCAATGAAGTCAACTTCAACATTGACTTCAGCGCAGACTTTCACACATTCGCAGTGGAGTGGAACCAGACAACCATCCTTTGGACAGTCGATGGCGGTATGTTTCACTCCGAGAATATTAACCGCAATATGTGGTCTGGAAGAGGAAACAATCCTTACACCAAAAATGGACAGCCATTCGATCAGCAATTCTACTTTATCTTGAACCTGGCCGTCGGTGGATCCTTCTTCCCTGAAAATGTCTATGGGCCAGGAGTGACTGTCCAAGAAGCTAAGGCTTGGCCCAAACCCACCATGGAAATTGATTTTGTCCGCGTTTCGCAATGGAGGTAATTCATTGTCTAATTTACAGAATGTCTAATTCCAAGCTGAAAATAATTGTTCAAGGTGCCAGTTTACTATAAATTTTGCTTAATAAAATTAAAGTTTCTTAAATGGAATACTTTATTTATTTATTTTCTGACCAAGTTCACTTTCAATAAATTAAAGCATACGAATGTTGCATCAGTTACGGCCTCTTTTACAACTAAACACAATTTCGAGTAATGCTCCTAAAAGGCAAACCACATAAACTTGTTCATATAATTGGAAATTTTAGAATTTCAAGCTGAAAATGTTAGTCAAATCGTGTTTAAAATATCAAAATATTTAATTGAATTTTATTCTGGCCGTAGTTTAAATGATAAAGTATAAATGATAAGATATCAAGTTATACTTCACTGACAACATTTATTATTAAATAATTAGTAAATACATTAAATAAATCATAGATTCAATTCTAGATTCAACTGGTTGCAAGATATTAATACAAGCGTAAAAATCTACTTAAAATAAGCTATCCAGCTATTAAATTTATATAAACGTATTAATGTGTTTTCAGCATGATTCAGCATGAACAAACATAACAATTTTTCATTGACAAATGCAACGAGTGCAATGCCAAGCATAGTATCAAGGTTATTCTGACACGATTTCCTTCATTTATCAATCGTTGCCATATTTGACTCATTTATTATCAGTGAAACACAGTCTGGTTCTAAGAATGCCTGTCCTAATGTATACCCTATTATGTCATTTAATAGTGGATTCCCTGACAATCATTGGATTAATTTCAGAACAGATGTAAAATAATATGCATTTAAGTGTAAAATAATAGATCGCTTTAATTTGTCAATTGTTTCATAACACGACACTTGACTTAATATAAAAGTCGGTAACTTTACTCAGGGCTCAACCATTCAGCTCAAGTTCACTCAATGTCTGGACTATTGATCTTGGTTTTGTTTGCTATTCATTCGGCTTATGCCGGTTGGGTCACAGTTTTCGAGGACAACTTCAACGGTCCGTCCGTAGACCTGAACAATTGGCAGTATGAGACTGGAAACGGCTTTCAGGGTTGGGGCAATTGGGAGAAAGAATATTACACCGAAGGACAGAATGCCCAGATTGTCGATGGCAAGCTAGTGATCCGGGCCAAAGTCGAGAAAAAGGAAGGCTATGACTATACTTCAACCAGAATGCGATCGAAAAATGCATGGGCTTATGGCAAGTTCGAGGCGCGAGCTAAATTAGCCAAGGGAAAGAATTTGTGGCCAGCCATCTGGTTGATGCCCCAGGATTCTGCTTATGGAACTTGGTAAACTATTATTCTGGTTAAAATATTAGATTAAACTTATTGTTTGTTTAAGGGCTGCGAGCGGTGAAATTGACATGATGGAAGCCAGAGGGGAACGACCCAATCAGTTGACCGGCACAATTCACTACGGTGGCAAATGGCCAGACAACACCTATTCGAGCAGCAATGCAATCAACTTTGCCTCCGACTTCACCCTTGACTATCACACGTTTGCAGTGGAGTGGAACACCACCAGCATCACTTGGATTGTCGATAACAAGGTCTATCACTCCGAGAATATTAACCGCAGTATGTGGTCTGGAAGAGGAACCAACCCTTACACCCAAAATGGACAGCCATTCGATAAGCCATTCTTCTGGATCGTGAATTTGGCTGTTGGCGGAATGTTCTTCCCAGAAAGTGAATATGGCCCGGGTGTCACTGTTCAAGAAGCTCAGGCTTGGCCCAAACCAACCATGGAAGTCGACTTCATACGAGTTTCTCAATGGAAGTAATTCGTTGTTCAGTTCCAAAACGTATCTTTTAAAATCTTAAAATAAGACCTGGATTTTTCAAACTAGGTTAAATTTCAAATAAAATCGACAGCTTCTGTTTTTCAAATATTCTTTTCATTCACGACATCTATCATTAGTCAAATAATTTAGTGAACAATTATAACTGGAATAGTCGAGATAAACTCAAATTGATTGATTTCCAAGTCTACCTTTTAGGTTTTAAACTCTATTTTATGAGATTTTATACATTACCCTTGCTAATTTTTCATTAAATAATAAATTTTCTTTGAGGAAAAGTAAATAAATTTTAATTGTTTTTTATCATTAATAAGTTATCTTGATAAGTTCTTAATTTACTCTTAAAGACCTCAAAAATTATCGAACAAATTGATTGGACTAGCTGCTAAATTTTTGGCTTTAAAAAAATATTTCTAGGTTATTTGAAAGTTACAATATTGCAGATAATTTTAATATTTAACACAATACAGTAAAAGCTCTTTAATTTCACACAATTGGGACCGGACTTTGAGGTCTATGAAATTAGAAAATGTGAAAATATGAAGTTTATCTAGATCAAAAACCAACAATATTTTCGAAAATTATTTTTAAATTTAAAGTTTAAGCTAGCTTTATTTAAACATTTGCTAAATTTGATTCTCTAATCATATAAATTCTTATTCTCATAAATGGTAGAAATCATGTGTTTTCCAAAATATTTCAGTTAAACACGAAATAATAATTAATATTCTGTTAATAATTTTTCTATTTTCACATATTTAACCTTGTTGCTTTCATGAATAAGTGTGAAAGTGAAACTAAACAAATATAAAATTAGTCATATTCTTTAACATAGTTCCCAAAATGGGTCCAGGGTTAGGCGTGAAAATAAACAACTTGTGAAAATATAAAGCTTTTACTGTATAACTAATTATTAATTGAATTCGTTTACCAAAATTTTGTCACTTTCTGTAAATCGTAATTGTTTAGCAAATATATGAACAAGAGCTATTCTATCGAAGTACTGCTCAATGGTATCCTATTATAAATTAATAAATGAATGATAGGTTTCCTATTGATTAATGAGATCCTTTGGGAGATGTTATGAAATGAGAAATCGATAATATACCTTTGGCAAATTTAGATATTTTATAATTCTGTCCTCGATGAAATGTTGACATTCAAAATCTATTCAAAAAATAAAACATTTAAAGCAAAATATTTCTAAACATTTTCTATAAAATATGATTTGATTTGCTTGAATACACAATGAATTCTTAGAATTATCTGGTTTTTTTTAACAAACTTAAACAAATATAAAATCCTTCTCTTTTATCATGCATTTAAAAATAATAATTCCATTGTTACAAATGTTTTCTGAAATAATATATATTTCCATATTAATTGGATTTGCTATGAATCAAAATCAAACATGTGAAAAATAATATGTAATTAGCATGAAAAAACAATTCAAGTAATATTTTTAAAAAGCTTAACTTGACTTTGCATCAAGTGCATATAAATATTGTAATTAAAATAGGATTGAAATGTTCGTAGCACTGAAATAGATACCAATTATTTTCATCTTAAACATTGAAAAGGCTTTTAATGTTTTTCTTCCATCATATTTACTAAATAGAAAATGCTTTTTCAAGCAACTTCTGGTCTTTGTTATAAAATTTGCTCGGTTCAAATAAGGCGAGGAGCACCATGTCCTTATGTGAGCGTGACAAATTTAATAATAAATCTCAGGTATTAAAAAAACAATTTTTATTGCAATAATGGAAGAAAAAAGCCTTTCAAAGATACTAAACCTTTTCAGTGCTATATTGAGTAAAATAATTACCTTTTTTAATGAAAATCTGCTGAAAAGATTGATTCAACTCTATCATTGATATTAAAATTGATGAAAGAGCTGATCTGAGCAAGTCGTTTCTACACAAACCGAAAAAATATCAAACAATAATTCACCCGTGTAACAGAACACTATGAACCCAGAATTTAATGTGAATGTACTACATGTACTACATGTTGTAGTAGAATGCGATGCCTAAAGAACTGTTTGAACCCAGATCCATTGATCTGAATCAATATAAAGGAGTCTATTTACTTAGCCCAACAAATATATGATAGAAATAGAACTTGCATTTTATTGAATTTGTAATATTAGAGAAAAAAATGTCAGATAAACCAACAAAATACATAAAATTTGAATATCCGATAAGCTTGCATAATAGGCAAGCATTTCAACGTTTGAATGATCGAACCTTTGTTATTATTATTTTTATCACAGATGCAATCTTTCTCTCAATTTTTAGTCAAAATATAATCTTGTCAAACATAATCAGATTATCTAATCATAAAATGTTTCAGAGACAAAATATAAGCAGAAACCAAAATGAATTAAATTTTGCCGACTATATATCTAATGGGGCCGACCCTGCATACATCACTTGTCAGACTACTGTTCAGTAACAATTATTTTCTATTCTCATGAAAGATAGCTATCAGAAAATGTTTTGAGTCCTTCTGAATATTTTTTTTAAAACGTTAACGAAATTGAAGAGAAAGAGAGAAAAATATTAATATTTAATCTGAAAGTATTTCGGTTTAAAGTATTTCTACATTTTAGTTGAAATTGCAAAGAGTGCCGACTTTTAGGCTCTCAGGGAATAATAGGAACTTGAAATTTCACTTTTAAATAGCATTTAATTTTGTTTCACAATATTAATAAAATATTTCATTAAAGATCACTTAAAATTCACGATGAAAAGTATATTCATATAATCAAGTTATTGCAAAACGATCATTTTTTAAAACATTTATCTAATAAATGACTTGAGTACTTGATTTGTGCTTAATATCGTCATTTAATGAGATATCAAACTCGCTATATTTATCAGGAGTCGTCAAAGTCCAAGAACTCAGGGAGGGTATAAGTGGAGGGTATTTTCCAATTTGGCTACCGGAAGTGCCGCCGGAAGCGGCCATTTTGTTCCTCATTATGCAAACTATACCCCCCTATGGCAACCTCTGATATTTAACCAGTTAACAGATGTTTGAACTGAATGTACTTGCTAATTAATCTGATCAGGGATATCAAGCTGGAATCATTATAAAGTCCAAGTCTTTCCTTAGAGTCGGTTGATTTTGAATTTCAATGCTTTTAACTTGCTTGTTTTTTACATTTTGTTTAAAAGATCTCAATGAAATTATATGAATAATGTCTCAAATACCTTGCTTATATCAAATTTTTCTCAAAACTATCATAGATTTTATCAAATAAATGGAGGTCTCGAATGCCAATAACAACACTTGTTTCTAATCTAGTAATTCATTATTTATAAACTATATAAACACCAATAACTTGAGAAAATTTTATAAACTTGAAAGTTATAAAAAGTTTATATAAAGTTTTATTTTCAAATCAAAATGCTTTTGAAAGCAATTTTAGTTCTGGTTGTCATTAACAGCATTAGTGCTGAAATGAAGCTCGTCTTCCAAGATAATTTCGATGGAGACACACTGAATGAACAACACTGGAAATTTGAAACCGGAGGAGAGCCTTGGGGAAACAATGAACTAGAGCACTATACTGCGCATAACACCAAAAATGCGCGTGTAGAAAATGGTCATCTTGTGATTGAAGCGCGCGTAGAAAATGTTGGGGGAAAACAGTTTACTTCTGCCAGACTTAACTCAAAACATGCATGGACCTGTGGTCGATTTGAAGCAAGAGCTAAATTGCCAAAAGGAAAGCATTTATGGCCTGCCATATGGTTATTGCCAGTAAAAGATACTTATGGACCATCGTATGTGTTAAATATCCTAAAGGCAACATTAACTTGATAAATTATTTGATTTAAAGGCCAGCCAGTGGTGAAATCGATATAATGGAGTCAAGGGGACAAAGGAGTGACACTTTTGAAACTACTGTCCATTATGGCGGTCCCTATCCTAACAATTCTATGTCTGAAAGTCCACAAGAAAAAATGCCATTTGATCTGAGCCATGACTTCCATACTTGGATACTTGAATGGGACCATCAAGAAATGCGTTTCACCCTGGACGGAAAGGAATACCATAAGACTAACATTAATCGCATGCTCTGGTCGGGTAAAGGCAAGAATCCCTACACAAAAGTGAGTCAACCCTTCGATAAGCCTTTCTTTTGGTTACTGAACATTGCCGTCGGCGGAAACTTCTTCGACAACGAAGAGGTATTTGGAAAACAAGTCACCCCTGAAGAAGCTAGACACTGGGAGAAGCCCACCATGGAAATCGACTACATTCGAGTTTATCAAAATCAAAAATAATAATAATTCCAATAAACTTTTTAAAAAAGGATCCAATATATCGTCAAATATTGTTTTTATATAATAATAAAAAATGAATTCAATGTTTTGATGACTTAAATCAAGCCTTAGTTAAACATATTTCAGATTATGTTAAGAATAATATAAAAAAGCTAGGATATTTTGCCCATCTTTTAAAAATCACAATGTTGAATTTCAAATATTCATTATCATAAATTATCTATTATATTTATACTCATACTTCAATTATTTGCAACCAAAGTTGATTGGTCACTCTCAGAAATCAAGTTTGAAATTTCTATTGACAATTTTCGAAAAATAGAAGTTATAGTAATGCAAATTCTTGAATAAAACAAAATTTAATCTGAATATTTTCCATGAATGAATATTTTATATTCCAGCTTCAAATCAAATTGACATCCAATTCAAATAAGAGCACAGTTTGATATTGAATTTTGTTGATTTTTATCTTATTTGCTCTTTTGACTTTTTTCCAACAAGATTTTAATAATAAAAGTGTATTCTCCCAGAATTTATATCTCAAGTGTCTTGCTTATGTCAGAGGTTTCTCAATTTTATCTTTTATTTTTATCAAACAAATGGAAAGGTCTTGAATGACAATAACAACCGTTGCTTCTAATCTAATAATTCCTTGTATTTGATGTAAAGTCATATAATTTTTTTAATATTTTCAAATTCAACTGAAAATGTTCTTGAAAACATTTTTAGTTCTGGTCGTCGTTAATAGCATTAGTGCTGAATATAAGCTCGTCTTTGAAGATAATTTTGAAGGAAACTCACTGGAAGAACAGAATTGGAAATATGAAACCGGGGGAGAACCAAGTAATGACATGGCAATTATTTTTGACAAATTGACTGACCTGAAAAAATGATTTAGACTGGGGTAACCACGAACTCGAGTATTATACGGCCAATAGGACCAAGAATGTTCGTGTAGAAAATGGCCATCTTGTGATTGAAGCGTACCCGGAAAATGTAGGGGGACGACAGTTCACTTCTGGAAGACTCAATTCGAAGCATAGCTGGACTTATGGTCGATTTGAAGCAAGGGCTAAAATGCCAAAAGGCAAGCATTTATGGCCTGCCATTTGGTTATTACCAATACAACAAACTTATGGTCTCCGGTATCTATCAACTTTTTATATAATATATAATATATATATATATAAACATTTGCCTGATCAATTATCTGATCCAGTGGAGCCAGTGGTGAAATCGACATATTTGAGTCAAGAGGTCAAAGGAGTGACACTTTTGAAACGACTGTCTGGTATGGCGGTACTTTTCCTAACAATTCTGTGTCTGAAACACCACAAATAAAAATGCCATTTGATATGAGCAAGGACTTCCATAATTATACATTAGAATGGGACATGAATGAAATGCGGTTTAGCCTGGACGGAAAGGAATACTTCAAAGTTAACATCGATCGTATGCTGTGGTCGGGTAAAGGCAAGAATCCTTACACAAAAGTGGGTCAACCCTTCGATAAGCCTTTTTATTGGATACTTAACGTTGCCGTCGGGGGAGATATGTTTGACGACGAAAAAGAATTCGGAAAACAGGTGACCCCCGAAGAGGCCAAGGAGTGGCCAAAGCCCACGATGGAAGTCGACTACATTCGAGTCTATCAGCAATAAAACACTCAAACTTTGATAAAAAGAATTCAATATATCGTCAAATATTGTTTTCATATTTAAAAAATGAATTCCATGTTATAATGGCTTAAATCAAGTGATAATAAAACATATTTCAGACTAAATCTCGTTTTTTTCTACACAATTTAAAAATTACATAGTTGAAATTCGAGTATTTACATCACAAAGAGAATATCAGGCTGCTTGTTCAGTTGAACCGGACACTAGATGCAATTTTAAATTAAAAAGCTATCAGGAATATAGTGTGGTGACCACCACTTCTATGATCTTAACGGATCATAAATACCTGACATGAATAGCATCTTTTCTTTGAACATTAATTACTTTTGACTATTTTAAGAGACAATACCTATTATTTCAGTTCACTGACCTATCACTGCCCTAATTCCCATATCCTTGAATTACTGAAAACTTTCCACTACTGTTAGCCACTCATATAAAGCCAGTCACTGACCGGT
>JAQIWP010000988.1:0-18195 GCA_034695525.1 Euzetes globulus | reverse complement strand
CGATTGAAGGCGGATCTCACGTCATCGCGCATTCTGCTCTGGCTTTGTTGACAGTCATAACTATTGTGGAGGTAATAACAACTGTAACGACTGTTTACCGCTCAATAAAATTTGAACAAGAATTACAATAAAAGCATTCATAATGACGGTTACTTTTATAGATTTAAATTTCAAACTAATTAAATTGATAAAAAAAGATATTAATCTGAAATTGACAAGGATATAGTGCGCCTTCAAATGCCTAATTATTAATAAAATGCAATTGCGTAATTGTAATAAATTACTAATAATAAGCAAAAATAAGCAAGAATAACATTTGTTACGTAATTTATTGTTAGAGCTAGTTGCTTTTTGAGAGGCCATACTTCTGTACATTTATAAGGTTTTACTCCTTGTTGTGCTTTTTGAGGTGAAAACAATCGTTTTTCAAACTGATGGCCGACTCCTCCTCTGCAGATCCGGTGCCGAACAAAGTGGCCCGAATGTCCAGTCCCGAAGAGTTGCCCGGCTCGTCCAGTAGCTCAGGCTATGAGAACAATGAGCCAACTCTACCACTTGGTCAAACCAGTGCAGACCCGACCCCATCGGCCTGTCCTCCGAGACCCGATTCCGAGACTCTTTACCAAAACGTTTGTCTTTTTAATCATTGATTTGCTCTGAATTTTACACTAATTGTTGATCCAATTGTTCTATTGTTCAGTACTTAAAGACATTGAAAGGCCGTATGACTGACCTTAAATTGGGTGACACTCAGACACAAGAGTTGGTCAAAAAGTTCGAAGACATATACCTCAGAGTGAAGACAAAGAACCCAAAATTCTTAGACAAAAACCAATTCTCAAAACTGATGAACGTCTTCACCAAAGAAGTGGTAGACATGGCCACTGAGGCAGACCTCGTCAGACATCACAACGATTTGATCATTGAATTGAACAGATATGCCATCATTCCCAACAAGAAAGGTGTGTCCAAAGTCAAAGACAAGGAGAAGAAGATTAAGGCTCTGACGGTAACCATAAAGAAGTTGCAGAAACAGATCTACACCGCAGAGAACGAAGAACTGGATTTGGAAGCACTGGACAAAGAGTCCTGTTTCACAGATCTGCCCAAACTCTACCGGAAAGTAGAGGAGGTTTGGATGAAAAGGGAGGAACTCCTGAAACAGTCGACGTATTCCGGAAGAAAGATGTTTAAGAAATACAAATGCGATTCGACGCCATATCCGGAGATCAACAAATGTGTGGAGAATCTGTTTAATAGTTATCTGAAGAAAATCAAGAACAAGACCACCAAAGGCTATGTCGACGAGTCCTTCACATTCATTGACGTCCGGAAAGCCGTTCTGGAAGTGATTAAAGATAAAGAGTTGACGGTTCCCAACTGCGAGCCTTTGATTGAAGACATTTATAAGAATCTGCTGAAGGAGAAGCGCGAACGGCGTCAGATGGACTCCGAAGAAGTGTTCGAAACACTGGAAGCGTTAGAAGACTTGAAGCCCCAGACCTTTGTCGAAAGCGATCCACTTCTCGAACTTGAATTGGCGAAGAATAAGAAGTCTTTTGAGCAACGGATGAATAACCTGTTCGACAGGTATGCCAATGAAGACCGGAAAAAGAATGGCGAGTCTATGCTGAAGGACGGCATCAGCGAATGGGACTCAACAACTCTTGAAGACAACAATGAAGAGTTCGAATCGCTTGATGTCAAAGATGGCGACCTGGAGCCCGACGAGTGCGGAGATGAAGAGGAAAGCACTGAAGAGGTCGAGTTGCCGGCCACTGACATACCTGACTTTAGCACAACAGAACCAGCGGCACCAACCCCTCCTAGAGGTTGCCCAACCCCACCAATAGCGTGCCCAACCCCTCCAAGACCTCCTCCAACCCCTCCGAAAGCGTGTCCAACTCCTCCAAGACCTGCTCCAACCCCTCCGAAAGCGTGTCCAACCCCTCCAAAACCTCCACCAACCCCTACGAAAGCGTGTCCAACTCCTCCAAGACCTCCTGCAAGCCCTCCAAGAGCGTGTCCAAGCCCTATAAAAGCTGAGCCAAGCCCTCCAATAGTTTGCCCATCGCCTCCAATGACTCCCTTAACCCCTCCAAAAGTTTCCCCAACCATTACAGCTAAAGAAATAGAGGTAATCATAATCAACGGCAACGACAGCTATGACTCCTACGACAGCTCCTCCGACGAAATAATTATCTTAAATTAGCCACAGATTAGCCACAGATTGGTCTTCAAAAAAGCATATTTTAATTTATTTAAAAATCTAATATTTAATCAAATCTATTGTAAAATAGTTTTTATTATTGAATTGAAATCAAAAACTTCAGTCAAGTCTAGCCATTCATCCATACATTTTATGAGATTTTGTCACAAGTCTGAATATCTGCCTTTTTTCATTGATCTTACACATTCTTTAGGCTTCAAACTAATGTAAAGTATTATTTAATTTCATTTTTTATTTGCAAAATAACATTATTATTAATATTAACTCAAATGAAATAATTAAAAATATATTTCGTATTTTCATAGGAAAAGTAGTTTCAATTTATTTCTATTATAAGCTTTATTTAGCCGTCCCTTAGCTATCCCTGCTTGTTGACCTTCCCTGGTTCTTGATCAAATAGAATCGCTATTGGAAATTAAATTATTACCACATTGAAGATAATTTACAGTAACATTCAATGGCACAGATTTACCACCTTTTATATAAGTAAGTAAGTTAATAGGATTTGAAATTAGCATTGAAAGCTCTAAAAACTTACCTTTATCAAAATAAAATTCTTGAACTTGGCCATCCCTGCCTACAAGACTAAAAGTTTAAGGTCAAAATAACTTCAAGCCGTAGATTATTCCCAGTTCGTGATAGTAATGATGATTGTAATCACTTTCACTGCTTGGAAGGGGTGGTCAGAATAGAGGCAAGCAATCATTTGAGAAACTAATTGGAAACCTGCACAGAATAACCACAAAATCAAGAAACTAATTAATATTTTAAAGCAATAAAAATAGAAAAACTAAATTAATTTCACAATTAATTTGAGAAAACAATAGATATTTTCATCCAATGTTTTGATAAGAAGAGAAGAATATATTTCAATCAATTGTTCAGTCGATAAGAGAAAGTGTAGAGGTTTCTGATGGGAAAATTGGATGTCCTGGACTCCATATATAAGGAGGACAGATTTAGGTTCTTGTTGACAAAACAAACTGCAAGTTATCCAATAGTTATGATCAAAATGAGTCTCAAAACTCAGTTTCTATTGATTTTAAGTGTGTTTTCATTGATTTCAGTCAACAAATGTTTGCCGACTGAACCCAACACTGAAAGTCCGGTCAATACCCAGAAAGGAATGACCACTGAATCAGTGGACACTACGATCACGACAACAGCAAAAGCCAACTCCACTAAAGACCAGAAAACTGTTGAAACAACAGTTGGGTCAACAGTTAAAGCCGAAGGACAGCCACGATTTGCCAGACATCAAACCGATAAACCGAAAGCAGCGGCCGACGAAAAGCTGCCCCCAATTGAAGAACCAGAACCTTCTGATCAGAATATACATGAAATTAGAGTCAAGCCCGAAGACCATTCAAAAAGTATGGACACAGCAGACCATTCAAAAAGTATGGACAAATCGAATGAGTCTAAAGACTTGAGCAGTTCAGCGACTAGTACTGGAAGGTATGGACAAAAATCTGTGAATTCCCCTTGTTTAATGACAAGATTATTTAAAACAAATTGCTTATTTGATAATTTCCAGCCCATGTACTGAACCAAAAACCGGAAGTTCACTGATTAGAAAAGTGTTTAACTATTTGAAGACTAAACTAATGGAAATATTTGTCTATTTATTAAGTCTGTCGACCGACGAGGCCAGCACTGAATCAAACGACGCAATGTCCACTACCAACAGAGACTGAATTGCCCCCATCAACCTTTGCTAAACAATCCTGTATAAACAATAATTTAATTGGGTCTTGGTTGGGTCTATTTTAAATAAATTATATCTGGCTATAAATGTATCCTTATAAATTATAATAAACGAGTGATTTCTAAAGAAAATTATTGCTTACTTCAATCATTACACAGAATTAGTTAAAAAAAAGTCATCCTAGACAATTCAAGAAAGAAAAATAACAAATTTATAAAATAAAACAAAAGTTAATGGAATAATTGAATGCTTTGAACAAACATTGTATTAAACAAATTGACTGATTCTTTATAAATGTCAAGTATTCTGCAATTAACAGTCTGTGCAGAACAACAATAAAAGCTGTTCCTGGGGGGAATTGGATAGTGACAAGAATAGAAAACACTCTTTAGTAGACAATATGGTACTCAAGACTCTTGTTTTTAAAGTTCACAAACAAATAATTTAATCAAATAGTTCTTCGAATGGCTATTATTATCATTTCGTATTCAAAGTCAATTTTGCAATTAATTTCAAATTCAATTCTAGTCTACCATTAAATCAATGATGGAATGGGTTTATGGGCTTATCAGTCATGAAATGTTTAAAAAAATTATACAACAAATGTTTGAATTGCATTAAAAAAAGAAGAAAAATTAAATTTCAAAAATACTAAACATCTGTATTCGGGTCTGTATTTTGATTTCATAGCATCTGATGTGAAAAAATAATACAAATACAGTGTTATTCCTGTTGTTATCACTTTTGGTTAGTTTTGTTTTAATTTATAAAAGAATTTGGTTGTGGTCTGTCTCTTATCAGGGGTTACTAAATTAAATATGACTAACCCTGATTAATTAGTTGCTGGATAATGATGAAACAAAATTATTTTCAAAATTTAGTATCCTTTGATGATATTGCTATCAAAAAAAATTGATAAAAAATTCAGCATGTTAATTAATTAAAAGGTATAAAAGCACAAATAATTTGTCGAAATAAATCTTATATTTTTAGTAAAATATCTAGAATTGTCGCCATTATCTTGATTTTAGTCAGATCATCCAGCAACAAGGTACTTTTTGTGTGTAATTCTTTGATGACAATAAAGAGACTTTACTGTATTAATTGAATTTCATTTATAGAAAACATTTTATCAATTTTTTAAGCGAGTATAAAACAATAGTAATGTTTGTTGTGATAAAGACCTGATTATTTTCGAACCAAAATCACGAATTCTATAATCAATTTGGAAGAGACTATAATTGAATTCGAATGAATAAATTGATTGAATGAATGATCGAGGAAAAAGACATTCAAGTGATTGAATTCATATAAAGGAATATCCATTTCCTGAGGAATAAAAAATAACGAAAAAAAAGTTGTTTTCATATCCGTTCGACACAATACTTATCTGTGAAAAGACTAATAAACTTGGAAAACAAACTAATTTTTTTGTAGTCAACAAACTTGTGCTCAAAATTCAAATCAAGTGTTGAGAGACTTGTCTTCAGCGCAACAAAAACAATGGACCAAAACCTGGTTAATAAAGATAATAAGGATAATGAAGACATGGCTCAGAAGCGACGAATCAAATGCAAGGAATATCGCTTTAAATTAGTAATTGTGGGCACATATGGTGTGGGAAAGACTAGTCTAATGCGCCAGCATTTTGATAGGCATTTCACAGATGACCCGAAGACAACGGTCGGCGTCGACTTTCGCCAGAGAAAGTTCCACATAAATAACACCTCCGTTATTTTGGAGGTCTGGGATACAGCTGGCGAGGAAAAGTACGCCAATATTGTCCAGATCTATTATCGGTACAGTAATTACTAATTAGCTATTAAACGACCTAGAACATTTGTTAACCTTGCCAAAACCAATTATAATACTTTTTGATCAAAAATGGCATTTTTACTTTTTAAATTATATTTTCTCTTTACTAACCATTGGTATTTTTATTCCACTTCAAAATGGTCCATGTTAAGCTTTTTATCAATTTGAAAAAAACTCTTATCACTCGTCAATTCACACATAAAGTCATATTAAAAATACTCCAAAACTTCGGTTTAAACTCTTAATGAACTGTATTTCGATTAAAAACTAATATTTTGTTCAATCATTTTAATAATGAATCGACGAGTGATAAGATTTTAATCTCAAACTGATGAAGAGATTAATGAATAACCATAATACTATTGTTCCAGTCAAACCATTTATTCCTAACTGTAATAATCAAGAGTAGTATCTAAAGCGCTGATCTAGCTTCGTTTCGATTTCAATATTACAGTTTAACCTAGATAAATAGTTAAATAATGATCTGTTTGAGGTGTAGGGGCGCTCACGCAGTGGTAGCTGTTTTTGACATAAGAAAAAGAGCTTCTTATATGAGAGCACTGGAATATATTACTGACATAACAAGTCAGGCCATGCCTCCTATGGTGGTGGCACTGGTCGGTAACAAACAAGACTTGGCTAACGAAAGGGAAGTTGAGTTCAGCACAGCCTTCAAATATGCGGCCGAACGGAATCTACTATATATGGAAACGTCAGCCAAAACCAACTCAAATGTGGACCAACTGTTCGAAACTGTATCGGAAAAGTTGGTCGAAGAATGTCTTCGGCGTAAAGTCGAGAGCGACTCCAGGCGGAGGCTACGGCTGAACAGCGCCCAGACTAACGATCATACAAAGAAGTGCTGTTCAATCAAGTGAACCGGTCCTCCAAAACACCATTAAAAAGCTATTCAAATGATTCATTGCTCAGTATTTTGCAAAATATGGTTTTGCAGCACAAAAATGGGACATAAAAGTGGTTTAAAATTGAAGTTTTAGGAAATTATTGTCGAAAACATTCTGTTATTTATTGTAATAAATAATTAATAAATACTTCTCGAAAGTAATTTTATAGAAATGATATGAGCAAGGTGATAGAATTCATAGCCTTACTAATCTATACTTGCATTTGTTAAGAACTTTCTCTTCTCTAAAAAAAAGTTGCAAGATATTTTTGTATAATAAGGGATCTGATCAAGTTAATAGAAGTATTTGGTGTGTACCACCACCTTGCTCCTACCAAAACAATAGGCATTCAAATTGAATTCAAATGTATTTTGTTTAACAAATAGTTTCTGTTATTATATTTGACTTAATTCCTAAAAATGGTTAACAAATAATTTTATTAATGTTAAGCACAATACTGTCAGACATTTTATAAGTGCTAATTATCTGAATAATCAATTAAACCTGATCGCTTTTTCACATTCAGACAATTTATTCAAGCTAATCTTTTAGTCTGAGAAGAGATTGTCCTCAAAATCAGATTATTTGACTTCAAATTCATGTGAAAGGACTTTAAGTGTTTTATATTTTGAGAAAACTTTATTAGAAAAAAAGTGTTCCTGCTCATTAGTCGAAACTAACCACATTTTGATGATATATCTCCTTATCTAATCAAGGAAATTTCAAGTAAATAGTAATTTAATCCATTTCATTCAGTGGTACATACAGGTTACTTGCTAGTTCTCACTACATGTATGATAAATTAGCATGTTCAATCATTTCTTATCTGATTCCTGAATATTATTCACTGAATTAAATTTCTAATTGGTTTATAAGAAATTCAAATTAATTTTCTAACCGAAGGTTTGATTTAAAAACCTATTAATTATAAATCGGAAGTAAATAAACGAAAGTAATCTAAAAGGCGAGAAAAGTCTCAGTATTTTGTCTACAAATCAATCGAAACAATAATAAAAACAATGGATTTAAAAGATGAAGAAAAAAAATCAGAGATCAATAAATTAGTTCTTCATCTGTCTGTTCCTCAGAATTAGTGAAAAACAATGGGAGAAAAAGACATCAATTTTGACTAAATATTAAAATTGAGGAAAACTGAGGTCAGACCCATATTGAGGCCAAGATATCAAAGGGAGAACTAATATCAATGCTTAGGCAACAAAACAGTGCGATTCAGTTCATCATAAAAAATAACCGTCTTTTTAATCGTAGGACTTTTACTTTCGATTTGGAGATATAATAAACTGGTTTTTCATTGACAAACATTTAAATTGGAAAACCTATGGGAACGGATTGGAACCGACCACTCATTCACTGCAATCAATTGTATAAATAAAAGTTTTGAACATTTATTTCAGTGTAATCTGAAATCAAAAAATCAAATGAGTTTTTAATAGAAAATAATTCTTATTTTCTCTCTTTATTATTGTGTTCTTACGATCGGCACTGGATTTCAGTCCCGATTTTGTTGGCATTCCTAACAACTGTTTTATATGAAGTGGAGATTAAACACAGAATAATTAGTTTCATAAGTTGTTTGCCTTTTAAAGAAGGACTTATATCTACCAGTTGTGTCTGTGTTGAGCACTCGACCCGAGTTTTCTATACCTGAGCTCAGGTTTAGGTCTTTTTATTTGTTATTATTTGTTGTGATATAATTAGCTTTGAGGCTGAGCTTGAAATTAATGTTTTGGAAAAGTTTCTGAAAAATTAACTGCAAATATGCCATCGGTTTGGAGCAAAATTCTGATGCCTGAGTGGTCTCTACCCTACAATTGCTATGAAATTGGTATTTTTATCATGGTAATCACTGGAGTTAAGCTTCTTAACATTATTTTTCCATTAAAAATTGGCCAGGTCACACTTGGACGCCATTCTGCCAAGAGGCAGCTTTTGATGTATGAAATTTTGATTTTTTTTAGAAATAATGTTTAATGTTCAAATTTAATCCAGATGACATTTTGTGTGTTCAAAGAGGCGATCAAATTATATACCCCTTTATATGTCTTCAATGCGGTTTTGCGACGCAAATACGACAGAAAAGCCTTTAAATCTCTTGTCAAAAACATTGTCCGTTCGTCGGCTTTCCTCGGATTCAGTTCACTATTAATGATGACTGTCTTCTGCAATCTAAGGAAGTATACAGGTGAGTTTATACAACTTTTTTTGATATATTTTTGCTAGGTTCTTTTTAAATTTTCAAGAATTTGTCAAGAAAATCTTCATTTAGCAAGCTATTTAAATAATCTCACTAAAGTAGTTAGAAGTTGATACTGGTCATTTTACTTCACCAAGAAAGTTTCACGATAATATAAAGTTGTAGACCAAAATCCTCGGCTTTGGAAAGAGATCTATGAAATTTAATAGAATAAATAAGTGATAAATTGAACAATTACAAAAATTCCTAACTCAAGATCAATTTTAGAGAAAGTATTTATTCAATACATTCTTGGCCCTGACTATAACATATAATTATTAAGGTATTTCAAGTAATTTAAAGCTGATATTTGCATATTTTAACAATTACCAGGCAGATTTTACTACACAATATGCGCATATTTGCCAGTCTTCGTGAGCAGTCTATTAGCACTTCCGATAGAACAGCATTCGCGAAGAGGTTCGTTAGCCATCTATTGTGCAAACATTGCATCCGAAACAGTCTATAGAATGCTAGTCAACAGAAATCTTATAAAACCCATTCCAAGAGGAGAAGTCCTTCTATTCACGTAATAAACAGTTTAATTAAATACTCTAATCGTCTCTTAATAAGTATTTCTATCGATTTGCACAGAATATCGACTTCCCTATTATTTTTTGCTATAAGAAGGAAAGGTTACGGAAAGGATCCGATTAGTTTCGCACTTAAATTCCTATTAGGACGTGAGGACTGTCCTAATTCTAGGATGATTTCCAATGTTAAGACCAGTGACCGGAAGGAAATCGATTTCAATGATGAAAACGACAATCAATTCAAACAAATTAAGAATGAATTACAGAATAAGTCAAGAAATTCTTTGCTGTCAATTGATAAGTATCTTGCACGGCATCCATCCTGCAAGCATTCGGACAGATCATGTGCTCTGAACAGTTTAGCTTATTTTTCACGCAACTTTGCCATCGGATGGACAGCACAGGTATTGCTGTCGACAGTTATGAGACCGAAACTGTTGCTTAAGTCGCCGATAGATATTCTCAA
Source organism: Euzetes globulus (assembly GCA_034695525.1). Taxonomy (NCBI): domain Eukaryota; kingdom Metazoa; phylum Arthropoda; class Arachnida; order Sarcoptiformes; family Euzetidae; genus Euzetes; species Euzetes globulus. Next base: position 8,284 of record JAQIWP010000988.1, on the reverse strand, counting down.
AAGATGTCTTTTCGACAAAAACAACCTTTACTTTGGACTATTTTTGGGCAGTTTTTCAGCTGTTTATAAAATGATAAATTGCTCGCTCAGATGGATGACAAACAAATCAGAGAACTGGCATTCTCTAGTGGCTGCCCTCTGTGCCGGTATGACTTATAAAAAATTCATTTTATGGCAAGAATATGAATATTTTTAATAATTTAAAAGAAAAAACACTAAATAACTGATTATTTATTAGTTGCTTCGAGCAACAAATAAAAGGCATGTCAGGGTGCTATGGTTTATTTATAGCTGGAGACTTTCCACTATTATCAAGGTTATCAGTACTGGTTAGATATCTTAATTAAAATACTAGAAACAGTATTAGTAATTTTTTCATTGCCCTATTCATTAGCATTAAAAACAAAACTGAAAAAATAGTTTTAGTACAACGTTATACTTATCGGGGTCATCTTGTCTAATTTATTGACCTTCAATTCAATGGCAGAATAAGTAATATATTTTGTTTGAGAAAAAAGATATTTCCATCAAATTTAAGGACAACTTATAAAAACAAGTGATAAACGAATTTTACCAGGAAACAATTTTTACAATTTCTATGGCCATTAATCCCCTAGAAATAATTACACAATCAAATCATCAATTTGTATTCTTGCTCTATTTAAAAATTATTTACATGAATTGTCTGAATTGCCTTTGAATTTGTCAACCAAGCTATTTTTAACACCTAGGTCCAACAATGTTATTCTCCCGGAGCCCTATGAATACAACAATAACATTGTATTTGATTTGGAAATGCATTGAAATGCTCTACATTTCCGCCGTACGGAAAGGTTGGCTGTCATTTAAGGACCAGACAATAATGCTCTTGTATGCCCTATCGACTGCCCAAATCGCTTATGTAATTATTTTGGAGCCCCGGGCGATAAGACCGTCATATTTAAAATTCATTGATCGCATTAGTGGCCAAAAGCTAAGCACTTTCAACAGATTGGGTTTGTTTTTTAAAAGTGTTTTAAATACAGACTGACCTCGATTTTAGAAACTTGTCATCACAAAAAAATGCCCCAACAAAATATAGTAGAATTCCTTTTTATGTAAGCTTGGTATAAATAATTTATTTTTAACCGATTTCACTTTTAACCATTTAATATCAGTAATTCAATCTTGGTGCTAGAAAATTCCTGTAGAAAATAGGCTTGCTAATGCAGAATCTTTCTTTTAATTAAATGAATTTTGCTCTATCTCATTTTTAAAATCGAGGTTAGACTTTACTATCCTGTATTATATTTTCTAACGAAGATGATTTTGTTTTTGAAGTCCTGGATGTTTTTGGGACACAATCATCCAAAGGCTACGAACACATATCGTTTCCTGAGCTGAGTCTGAAGCACACGACCAGACAGTTCCAGGAAAATATAATAAATTGGCTCATTTGACGTCACAGTCATTTTAATTGATTTAAACTTAAACCTCGATTAGTTTTATGATAATATGTCAGATCAATAAACAGAAACGAATAAAACTGAAATTCTTAAACTGTATAAGATGACAAATTTCTAGATAAAACTTCAATTTAAAGAGAAATTATTTGCAACAGTTCATTAGCAAGGGCAATAAATCATTTAAGGAGAATCAATTATCAAAATGTAATAACAAATGGCTTTCCTTTAGAGAAGTCTTTATATTTTTGAAAAAAATAATTCACAGAAAGCTTTCAAAGAAACGATTAATTCTTGTTTGACGTTAAAATTCAATCGATAACAGCAAATAAAAATAAACTCATCAAGGTTTCCAATGGCAACTGTTACAGGTAAATTTTCTGGCTTATTAACAGAAAAATATGCTGGTCATTAAAAGCACAATATGAGCCTGACAATATAAACATGAAGAAATAGTACAATAACAGTTTGTATTCGCTTTAACTAGTAATTTAAACGGATAAAAAGTGGAACCATTATCACAAATCATGTGTAACATGGTATTTTTAAAATAAAATGATCAAGACAATGCTTGAGATAACCTAGAATTCTGAAAGATTTATTTAATGCTCATTATATTTTAAACTCGACACAAAGAATCGAACTAGTTAATTATATTTAAAAAATAAAAATAAATAAAACAGTCCTTGATAAGATAAGTTTAAAGCGGTCCTTCGAATAATCCAATATAAGTAAACTATCAGAATTTTAAACTTTCAACTTTTAAATACAAATAAAGTTTTACAGTTCTTGAAATAATTCTAATTCTTTTTGGAATTCCTAAAAAAATCACATTAATGATCAGAATAAAAAATTATACTTGTTAAAAACAGGCGACAAACAGTCAGCATATTAATATAATGTTCTTTTTTATCCAAACTCAAATAATAATGAACACATAAAATTGAGAAAATGACAGACTAGAGCTCAACAAATTAAGGCGGACCAACTGACATTTTATCTAATTTATGCCCCTTGGACAATAACATGTTTAATATCTATTTATTTTGTTGAAAGATAAAATATTATCTATTTATAAGCCACAAACAAAGTCAATAATTTTTTTGTCAACGAATAAAATGACAATTTTCGAGTCAACTCAGAGAAAACTATTAATGAAAAAAAAGGCCTGGAAAATAAAGTAAACGCAAAGTGTTTCAGACAAATACCTATTACACTCCAATATTATGGAATAAAAACAGTTTCGAAATTTACAAGAATAACAAAAGTCTCTATCGATAAGAATAAGATCATCTTATTCTGCAGACAAAACCAAAAATTATTCTATGAATCTGATGACTATTTTTTGTGTACTCATAGATCGCTAATGACTTTAAAATAGGAGAATATTCTTTAGTCATTATTTCGTTATATATATTAAGTGCTTATATATGTATATAACTCAATACATATATATGACTGTATGTATAAATATTGTCTAAAAAATCGATTGATTAACTTTCGTCGTTCTCGTCGTCTCTCTTATAGAGTAAACTATTTCTTCAGTTAATGTTTTCGAAATTTACTCTCAATTTGAAAGTTGTCATTAAAAAATTTTCAATACAAATTTGATTGTGCCTTCTCTTAAAGTGAATTTCTTAAAACTATCTGGATAGACGATTCGAATAATAATAATATTGAATAAAGCGATTTTTACTTAAATTATACTGGATGTTTAATCTGAATAACAATTAATTTGTGGCTCAAATAAAAGTGAATACAATTATTAATTGAATTAAAAACAAATGCGAACTAATAGAGCGAGTATTGAAGCGTTCACTTCAAGTAAGTTTTAACAATAATCAAATTGATTGCTTGATAATTTTCTTGATTATTTGCACACATATATGTATTATGCATTTTGCAAGATTCACTAAGATTTTTGACTTTTAAAATCTGATAAAAAAAAGCAAATTATTGACTCGATAATTTTCAAGTTATTCGATCATGCACAAATCATGGACAAGGAAGTTTGCACCGCCATTTTTGACACAATATTTCCTGATTCCTTTCCCATAAATATTTAAAATTAATTAAATAAAAACTTCCAACAGGTGATGCAGAGGAGGCGGATCATGGTGTTACTGGAACAATAATATTGCTAGTCTCTCTATTTGTGATAGCCTGTACAATGCCTTTTAGTTTATTTATTTGCCTAAAGGTTCGTGCGTATTTGTTACTTTTCTACACAAAAATACAATCTGAACCAGCTGATTTTTTTATTTATCAGCATTTATTGAAGTTGAATGAACATATCAAAAATAATTAGAATTATCTTGAAGCTATGTTATGAAGAAATATGAGACCATCAAGGCCGAACAAAATCTTTCAATTCATGGCGTTTCTGATAAATGTTTGAGGATATAAAATGAATGCAAAACAAATGATAAGAACTGTTTAAATCCTTCAAATTACCTAGGGATAGAAACTTAAATAATAAAACCAACCAAGCATATTTGGTGTATGCCACCAGGTCCTGTGAGCTCCTACAAGAAAATGATCCTTATTGTATTTATCCTTGTAAAAAACAGAATAAATAAGACTACTTATGCATTAAAAGCTTCTTATTCTCGACCTTTAAGTAATGTTTTTCCTATTATCTGACACTACATTGTTTGACAAAAGTCTAAGTAAACGGAATATTAATGAAAATTTAATGTTTTGTCAGAAATACAGATTAACTAGATAGATGCTTATTGAAACTTTCATAGTATAACAAAACATTATTTTTTAAATAAAATAGTTTGCAACTGAAAATGCTCAAATTTAGATTAATTCAGATATCTGCTGAATTGAAAATAAAATGCAGCTTGTTTATTTATTAATTTAAATTATTTTGTTTTATTTAAAACATTTTTTACCCAGAATACATCAATTAATTGAATAATTTTATTATTTATTGGACAGAATGACATCAATTTATGACAGATAGTAGTAGGGTTTTTCTCAGGTTTTAACAAGGAGTGTAACTATATTTTTTATTTGAAATTTTAGATTTTTTCCCAATCAAATCTCTGGTCATAACTTGTTTGAATTAATACCTCTTCGGTGACAATTATATTATTTAAATAGTTCTTTGGTGACTATTTATTTACTCTCAAACAGTCTTTATAAACAACAGAACTCCTTATAAATTATAAGTTATAATGATTAAAAAGGGGCAAGACCTACTACAAGTTTCAAAAAACCCAATTTATTTATAGTAAATAATGAATTTTATTAAATCATTACTTAATAAATTCAAGACATTAGTAACCATGCTAATTCTGTTGAATGTCAAGCTAACAATTACAAATAAAGTCAGTCCTTTGTTTTAAAGTCTATTTAGAATTTATTTATGGTTCAGAGCTGTATCATAAGTGGTAGTTCCCCTTAAATCAAGGAACATTATATTTAAACCGTCTTTTAAACCGAGAATAGTCTGTAGATAATAATCTATCAAGTCAGAACTAGATTAAATGCTTTAGTATTTAAATAATTGCATAATATAAAAGTTGCAACACAATAAAAAAAACTTATCAAGTAAAGGAATAACTTATTTACCAACATGATAGTTTCTAATATTGATTTGCGCGAAAATCTGTCCTGTTATTTTTATTTCAGTGTGAATGTCTTAAAAACAGATCAATAAACTATTTAAATTGAATATTAAACCCACTAATTTTCAACTTGTCTTTTAAATTCACATATCATTTCTAGGTTGTTAATGAATATGAGCGAGCAGTTATTTTTCGATTAGGTAAGTAAAATCAATAAGATCCTGAATAAACAATAAAATTTCTACATAAATATTCAAACCAATTGCATGATTCAAAATGCATGAAAATTTTCCTTTCAATTCAAAATAAAAAAATTTTAATATTTCATATTTTAAAAAATTTATAATAATTTTTTTATACGATTGAACCGAAAATTAGTTTTTAAAAATATTTTGTGAGAATAGAGAGGGAAAAGATAAATATGTTTTTATATTTTATTCACTGTAAGGTCGTCTCTCTGGAGGAGGAGCTAAAGGTAATCGATAATTGTCTTATTTTTCACGTTTTACGGTTTTTTTTCTTTCTGTAATAATTCTTGGAAAGGTCCCGGCTTATTCTTCATAATACCGTGCGTGGACTCATATTCTGTAGTTGACTTAAGAACAATCACATTTGATGTGCCCGTGAGTACAATAAACTAGCAAAAGCATTATAGATTTAAACAAAAGTTGACTATCTCTTTAATTTATAGCCTCAAGAGGTCTGTGTTTAGAGAATTGATTTCAGAGAATCGGATTTTTCATTTAAAATTCATTTCCTGACAAAAAAAAACTCCAGGTTTTGACGAAAGACTCGGTGACCGTTTCGGTGGACGCAGTCGTCTATTACCGGATTTGGTTACCGACAAGTAATTCATTCGACTAATCATATAATAATTATTAAAGTTGATAAAATGCTCTTATTCATTTTTATTTTCATTTTCAATCGTGTCTTACAGTTGCGGTCGCGAACGTACAGGTACGTTTCAATCAGCTATTTATTAAATGCCTGCTTATTTTTTGTCAACAGATTAAATATGTAAAAGATGTTCAATTATATGAATATCATATTAAATATATAAAGCTTAAATAGAATGTGCCTGGTTATTATCAGGACTCAACTTAATGGATGTCTTGAAAGGTTTTCACAAGAATAGATAGGATATAATAGATGTAGAAAAATAATCGAAGATTGTGCCAAAATCAAATATCAGATAAATTCTAGAGGACCTTGTCTAGTTTAAACTACTCAAACTTGCCCATCATTCAAAATGAACACTGCTTCATGAATCATGATATATAATTTAAATAAAATGCTTCAATTAACCAGGATTACGGCAAATCAACCCGGCTGTTAGCAGCGGCCACTCTCAGGAACATCTTGGGTACCAAAACACTGTCCGATATATTGAGTGAAAGAGAAAACATCAGTCTTTCCGTCAGACGTCTATTAGACAGAGCCACCAAAAATTGGGGTATTTTCTAGGATTCAATATAAGAAAGTGTCTGATCTAGATTGTTTTTCAATAGGCGTTCAGGTGGAACGGGTTGAGATGTAAGAGCTTTGTTTTTCATTAAAAAATAACCATTTTTTTCAATTTTATAAAAATAATAGAAAAGATGTTCGACTGCCGTCTAATCTTCAGAGAACTATGGCTGCAGAGGCAGAAGCGGGCCGGGAGGCCAGGGCTAAAGTAAGTTTATCGTTGAAATAAATTTATTACTTGAATATATTTCCTGGATTATTATTATTTGCAGGTCGTGGCGGCAGAGGGCGAACAGAAGGCATCGTTCGCACTGAGAGACGCGGCCGACATAATCAGGAACGATCCGACAGCCCTACAGCTCAGATATTTGCAAACACTAACCAATAACGCTGCCGAACGGGACTCGACTATTCTGTTCCCGATTCCTATCAATATGTTTGAAAGCTTTGGTCAATCGTTGGGAGACTTCGACAAAATTTATTGAAAACATTTTAAAAATTAAATTGTTTTGAATGTAATCTCAAAGTGAATACAAAATCCAGTGTAAAATATAGTGAAAATTATATACATATCACTGTTATCCTGGAAGTCATAAATTCAAAGATTAATTTTTCAAGTATTGTTATTTCAATAAACAAATTATTAGTCTTTTTTTGATTGAAATATTCGAATTTAACAAACTTATTTTTGTACTAGTTAATCTAGAAATGTCTACTTATATATAGCGCTACAAATAATTAAATTCCCAACTTTAAGCTGTGCTGCACACAAGTATTAAAATTATTTATTTAAAATGTATAACTTAATAAGAAGTCTTTTATATTGAGTTTATTAGCGAACAAATATTCTGATCTATTATATGCGAAAATAAGTTCGGACTACCCGTTTTGGACCTTTTGCTAAATTTAAACATGAAAATCGGGATTGAATTCAGATTTTTCAATGTTACGTCATTTGAATAGATATACTAGTTGAATCTATAGTAAAAATTTGAATAAGGAACAAATTGGTGGTGCTGTGCCGCCCTTTGAAATTTTGCTGATTTCAACTTTTTTCAAATTAACAAAACCTGGGATATTTGGAAACAAGGGTTTGCTTCAAACCTAACTTACACTCCATTTACACCTTTGGATAACTTACTAAAAATTAAGAAATTTATACCAAAATTCAAATAAAAAGAGATAAAAAAGAGATTAAAAACAAGTTTTAAGAAAAAACAGTTTAATTTATTAAGAATTTGGATATATTTTTAAACATTTGGTAGAAATGAAAAGATTATGAAAACTTCAGACGACGTCACCGAATCCATAAATAAAATCAAAGACTGAACGGATGGGTCTTCTGCTAAACGAATGGCTACATATGCGACAACATCTAAACCCCTCTTCCTCTTGGATTCGTAACATCAAATATAGACACTGGTGGCAGTAAAGGTGACCGCAAATTGTAAGGACTGGTCTAAAATTTACGACCAATAATTGCTCACAAAAATTACAATTAGGCATTATATGACTGTTAGGTTTGGTTTCAGAATTATAACTGAAATGAAATTTGATTTAAACATGTTAAAGTAAACTTAAGCGCGTTATTAGTGACAATAAAATTTTATTTAATTCCATTTACTCACCATTACATAAGCCATACAAAAAACTGCCCCCTGTCATATTGCCACCATTATATAAGCCATACAAAAAACTGCCCCCTGTCATATTGCCACCATTGTATAAGCCATACAAAAAACTGCCCCCTGTCATATTGCCACCATTGTATAAGCCATACAAAAAACTGCCCCCTGTCAT
>JAQIWP010000987.1:0-18200 GCA_034695525.1 Euzetes globulus | reverse complement strand
AAAAAAGTTGATATTATCGCTAGATATTCTAGCATTAAAAACAAATTTACCAAATTCAACTACCAAAAACTTCATTTTAAAAACAGTCAGTTTTCTATTTTCTGAAAGTGATTTTGCGTCAATTATTGGATAATTTTTCATAAAATGTTTATTAAAAGAGTTTAATTTTTAATGTTATTCCTACCATACTTTATAACTACGCAAACATTGATTAATGAAACTCTTAAAAATTCATTAATACCTATAAAATCTCTATAATGAAAAATTAAAGTATCAGATAATTTAGCAAAAAATAAAATAATTGATTACTAATAATAATACAAAGATTATTAGATTTCAAATATAATTGCTCAGAGCTTTATATATGTCTGAAAATATTCTCTAAATTAATTATTTAAAAAAAACTATTATTCAACCATTTTCTTCGATTAAAAGGCTTTCAATTATTTAATCGTTTCTATGTTTTATTGCTTATAATTAAAGAGAATGTCAAAAATTGATGAAATCGTGTAAATTAAAGCTTAGTGTTCATTCAATAGCCTAAAGCTTACTTTTCAATTAAAATTAAATTTTATTATTTTTAGTTTATGAAAATATTTATTAAATAATAATTAAAGTAAAAAAAATGAAAAAAGAATAAAGAATAGAAATCGATCTCTTGAAAGCTTTTATCCAAAAGTGAATTAATAATAATCAAATATAGTTTTTTTTGCTTGAAAAGTCATTTTCTTCTTTTGATAGGGCTTTTATCATTTGATTTTCAATTTTATAAAAATGTAGACAAAAAAGACTGAATTTGTTTTTAAAGAGAATGAACTAGATTCACACTAAAGAATTTCTTATTTATTTTGATATTTTTATGAGAATATGTAAAAAAAATATATTTCTACTTTTTTTTGCAAAATTTTGATCCTTAATTCCTAAAAATTTTCAGACAAATTCAATTCTAATCAAAATATAAAACATTAGATAAAATCTAAAATGCAATACAAATCTAGAAGTTGAGAGACAGACACTTCATTTAATTAAATTATTCTTCCATATCAATTCAAAATGAGTTTTAGTTATTTAGAGAATTCAATTGAGGAAACATGGATTGAAAGGGATTTGTCGACTGATTATCAATAATTTAATTAAAACCATTGAAACATAGGAACAGGAATATGGAGGCAAAGAAAGAATATTCATTAAATGTCTGCAACTTTATTGAAGTTGTCTTACAATCGATCCAAAAAGTATCCAATGCTTACAAACCAATCCTTTGGGATGTCTTATATAAAACTCTTCAAGATTAAGTCTTTTAGGATAAATTAATTAACCAGGTGAGTCGAGTAGTTAAGTACTAAAGTTTTTTTACTCAGTTTTATCTAAATTTGAAAAATTCTGGTACACAAAGTCCTCTGCTTCTTAGGCTGAGCAGTGATCTGACAGAGGGAGAGCTGAAGTCCATCCAAAGAATCAGATTTCAAGGCATTTTTTTGCAGGAATTGTTTGTGTAAAGCAATTTCTGTTACAGACCTCTCTTACAAACTTTAAAAATTACTTCAAACAAATAAAAAAGTCCTGCACTGCTGTGAAATCTAATTCTTTGGATGGACTTCACTTTTGTCTGATCCCTGTTGGCGGAGGTAGTAGTATAGCGGCCAAAATATGATGCAATTTAATAGTTACGCAGTGAAACGGATCTTCTCACAAATTGGCGCCGCATGAAACGCAGCGGCCATTTTCGGTAATTTTACCGATTAACTGGATTTAAACTGAATTAAAGGTCGATTAAACTAATTTAAACTTAATTTAACTGGATTTAGGCAGGAATAAAGAACAAAATGGCCGCTTCCGACCCCATCTTGGAAAAATACACTCCCCTTATACCCCCTGAGGTTTGAGAAAAAATCCGCCATTTTACCCTCCCCTTAGGTCTCGGACCTTGGCTACCCCTTGTATAAAAGGAGGGTATTTTTCCAAGCCGGAAGCAGCCATTTTGTTCCTTATTCCTGCCTAAATCCAGTTAAATTAAGCTTAATTTAATTTGTTTTTAATTCAGTTTAAATATAGTTTAATTGATTAAATTTACCCAAAATGGCGAAAAATGGCCGCCGCGTTCTTTGCGTTTTTCCTTATAATTTACACAGGAGGGTACATACACTGTACTACATATACTGTATATGGCTAGTTTAGAACTGGAATTAATATCTGATTCAAAATTGGTTATTCTTCAATTCTTAACTTCAAATTTCGGATTTTGACTATCTTTGGGTATCGTTAAAATTCCCATAAGCATGGGCATATAATCACAATATAAAGAATTGTTCTAAAGTTATATCGCTGTGTTTTAGGAAACAGCAAATGGAATCTTATTTCTCGGGTTAACTATGAATTTAATATTAATTCGAATGAAATGAATGTAACTATCGATCAGAAAAGACGATTAAAGTGTCAGAAATGTTGAGTTGAGTTCACGTTTAATTTAATCTGACATTTGAACATATGTTACACAAAATTTTATGACCGAACGACTGAATAACATTAAAAATAAAAAGATCGCTCAAAGGATTACTCACTACCTGCTCAGTCATCTATCACTTAAAGTTAGAACTAGCAGACTCCTCAATTTCAGGGTAGGGGGTTTGTCGTAATTTTAGAAAATAGTCTAAAAACATTCTGGAAAATAAAATTGCGAATGAAAACGTGACCAAAAAATGGCCATTTTCTTCTTAAATGAGCTTTTTCAGATAATTTTAAGCATAAATTGAGCCCTTATTTATGCTTAGGTTTTATTATTCATGTTTCAATTCTAATTTATTTAAAAAGGGCAAAAAATGAAAAAAAAAATGGCAGCCGTCAAATTTTATCAGGCTGTTTTACAAAATTTCAAATACAGAGTTTGGGCCGACTTCCTTGCTGATTTCTGATTTAAAGTAGAAAATATATTTAAAGCATAAATGTTTTGAGGCAAAAATCAGATGAACACAAGAATTTTGAGACAATTTTAACTTTTTTTTTATAATTGACACTCATTTCAATTCTATGTTAACATTTATTTTTATTTTATTCTTCAATAGTGTTTTTTAATCGAACTAGCCCAAAAATTCCCAGAGTTGAATAGCTGAAAATGATGTATCAAAATTTTAGATAATCCACTCCTAAACAGATCATATGGTTGTGCCAGAATTTTTACCAACAATTCCTAACGGCGGCTAGCGTGGGAGGGCCATGTATCATTGCATAAGAGTGCCAAAGACTATGCAATGCCTCACAATCTGGTAATTTACACTTAAATTTGCAAGCACTATCATTATTTTGTGTGAACTAGATTGGCTTCTCAACTAGTGGTGGGGGGGGGGTTGGGGATTGGCAAAAATCGGGACAGAACGACAAAACTATATTCCTTACAATGAATGTAATGAAAAATAAAATAATTATAAATAAACGAAATACAATTCTAAAAAACACTGACTCGAGGATTAAGATAAACAAATGTTCTTAAAAGTTAACCTGAATTGGTCAGTGTTAATTTCATATTTATTCAGTGTACTTCAAAACTTGATTAATTACATGTAAACATTTAAAATGCCTGAAATGCACTGATGATGAAGAGGACGATGACTACTAATCCGATGATTCACAAGAACTTTAGTTATATTATGCGTTCTTTTTGCTATGATAGCAATTAAATAAAAAGCGGGTATCGGGAGAAGTATTTTACAAAAATTATTTTTGTAACTCACGGCTATATTTTACAAATTAAATGTAAGGTTTAACCGAAACTCTTTAATTCTAGAAGGGACTTTGATTAGCCCGCATGTCGTCAACCCTAATTATTTTATCTACATTTTAAAATCTAATTGATGGGAGCCTATAATAAAATGATCTTGCGTAGAATGGAGTGGAGTCATGAACTCTGTGTCGTTTTATTGCAAATTGTTTACGGGTTTCTATTCTAATGATCAGAGATTAAAGTACTGGCAAATGACCCTCTCATTAGTTTCAATTGACTCCACTTATTATCAATCGATTATTCTGAAAAATTTAACAATTAATTAATTGTTACAATAATTTCACCAAATATTGATTATCTGATAATCTAACGTCTCTAAAATAAAACTGTTATACAAATTATAAGATAAAAAAATATCAGGGTAACTTTTATCATTAATTAAAGTTGAATAATAATAAAATTGAAGAAACCATAAATCTTTAGGTATTTTAACACTTTTTTCATAACAAAAAATATGAAATAGATACCTACAAAAAATAACTAATGTGACAAATTTTGTAATAAATTTTCAACAACAGAATTACCATAAGAGAACTCTAGGAGTTTGCACAGATTCAGCGATCTTTGTCACAAGTTGTGACTCACAACCTTCCTTGCACATCACTGGATACTACTAATAAGTTCGAATGGTATACAATATTCTTGAGATTTTCTTATTCAATTAAGCTTAACTTATTCATTTATGAAAATTTTTGGGGTTTAATAAATGTTAATATGCCTCACAATTGAAAGAATAGCGCTTTCTTTGTATCGGTCAGAAGAAAACGATTCTTAGAGAAGATAAGTAAAGTGTAGTTTCAATATTGAAATCAGTTTCTTTGCCAACAGATCCTTTTGAAAATATCTAAAGTATTGCTAAATGAATACTTGACTTTATATTTTGGCTCAAGTTTTTATCAATTTTTATTTAATAAATAAAAATTTGCTCTCATGTTCTCTGAATTTTCAAAATTAATTTAATATAGATCATTTATAATAAAAATAAGAAAATTGATTAGATTTTTTGTTTTACTTTCTCTTGAAATAATGACCATGCATAATGAGCTTAAAGTTTAATGAAGAGGCTACAATTCAAATCTTAAATGACAATCAAACAAATCTCAAAGAATGTTCTGTTCTTCACTTTAATAAAACTAAAATATAAAATAATTGACAATATTTCCTGAATTTTGAGAATTTTTAGAGCTGTTGACACAAATTTTTACAACATCTACAATAAAATGTCACTGCTTAGAGAAAAATAGATTAATTGCCACAAAAATAACTTTAGGGATTTGAAGCCTCCTTTAATTAACCAAAAATATTGACGCCTCAAAATCTATGTTTATTTGGTCTGTTAGAACTCAAAACATTGGGGAGTATTCCGTTTTCCGCACCACTGCTCAAAATGTTTTACAATCTCTTATAGAAGTGGCTTTTAAAACGACAATAACACATTTTTTATAAATATATTTTTTTCAAATTTTAGAATTTTCAAAATTGAAATTGAGGTATAGTCTTAGGTGGGAAAGGTAGAAGGAGGCGTAGTGTTGCTTTATACTTTGAAAAGTAGCATTTATCATTTATATAATAGATTTGATTCTTAGTTCTTAACTGAAGTTAAGTTATACAGGATATAAAATAACAATATTTAATTAAATATTTGATGGTTTGAAACAATTTAATTTTCTGCAAGTTTTCATTTTAAAAAATTTTGGCTTATATTCAAACTTAGAATTTCAACGAATTCACCAATTTTGTGAATAAACAAATTTATTGATTTTCTATCATATTTTATTATAAGTTATAACAGAAAAGATTAAAGATATTCGTATCGATTGATGAAAAGATAATATCCTAAAAGGAAGGGATCATATTCTTTGTGGTATCAAAAGTATGTTCAGAGAATTTTTCGCCAAATAAAACATTTTCGTCATTCATCTGGTAATTAGAGGCACAATAATGAATAAGAACACTTATAGCACTCATCCATAAACACAATAAGTGATTTCAATTAAAACCAGAATATTCTTAATTCAAATGGAATTTAATGTTAAGCTGAGAATTCACAGTTGAAAACATGTTTTGCGAAATTTTTTCATCAAAAAGAACTTATCTTTAATGTTATTAGTAATGGAAAGTCACTCAAATTAGTTGAAAGACCATTTCTGAAGAGTCAAAATTCTGAATCTCTTAATTCAAGTTTTACATAAAAGCTTTTTTTACTCGCATGGTTTTGTCAGATTTATTTTTCAACATTTAACATTCTAATTATGTGCAAGCAGAATCTAACCCCGAGAATGCTTGTATGTTTAGCAAGTTGACAAGGAATCTAAACTAACTATATAACTTTGATTGAGAGAGAGAGAGTTACTGTAGAGATGGTAGCCAGAATCCTGCCTTTGAGTTCAAATATTTTTAACCCGCCTTACTTTTTGTGGGCTCAAGGAAATTCATTCAGCCATATTTCAGTGAAATTCACCATATTGTTTCTTGTTTTTACAAATTTAGCTTTGAAAAATAAATAATTGAGCAAATTAATGCTAAAATTGTCACAAAAAAGTCATTTCCGGTCACTATTTCCGTCCACCATTTTTTTTACTAACCCACTTGTCCCTAAAGTTGAGGAGCTTGCTGATCTTTGGTTAACAGTGTTTATCAAGCATTCATCAAAATGATGGATGACGTGTCTTTATTAGTCTTGATGGGTAAATAATCGGTTCAATTCATTTGATACAATTGTTTTAATTGTCTGAATGAACATGGTCTCTAGTAAAGTGCGTTCTACTTTGCTTTAAGTCTCTTAAGTCCGCAATACTACTATCGATTTAATGGTCGCTCAACTAATCGATGCTCTCAATCGTCAAATAAGTTTTCAAATCATTCCTTTTCGATAAAACAAGAGAAGAGAAAATTTATAATAATTCTATTGTTTTGAAAAATCAATAATTTGAGTCCTTTTCCGCAAAACTATATTTTATAATCAATTCTAAAGATTACCTCGATCGATATGATTATCATTCATAATCTTTATGTCGAATAAAAGAAAAATTGAATAGACTCTAGCGAAAATTTGCCAAAAGGCCATCATCATGCTATATTGCTATTTGGTTTAAACCCAATTTCATTACAGCGATGTGTAAGAAGTCATAAACAAATGGGAAATACTGCAGATGATAACATTTTCCGCTCTAAGTGGAGCACCAAAAGTTCAAAGTATAGAAACTTTAGTTCTATGTATTACATTATTATTCTATGTATTACATTGCATTATTTATTCTTTTTAACTTCACCATATTTCTCTAGATTAAATAAGAAAGTTAAATTTTCGAGAAGCAATTTTTATGAATCTTTTTTAAATGTATAAATTTACAGTTTGTAGGTATTCCCTTAAAATTGTATCTTAAAAGAATCTAAAATCATTGTTTAAGGTTTATTGGTCATTCACTGGTCATTCACTTTGCATCAATAGTTGAAGTCAGTGCATACTTTTCTTTTATATTCACCAATTCAAATTTCATTTCCTTATCTAAGAAGAAGGAGCTCCAGTTCTCGCTTTCAACTTATGATCAAAATGAAATATTTATATGACTACAAAAATGAGTTGCAAATAATTTATGTAAAAAGTTATAAATTGGTTGAATTTATTTCCATGAAAATGTTTTCAGTCTTGAAATACACCATTTATTCGGAAAAATCCAAAAAATACATTCACTAAACTCGCGTTAAGGATTAGAAATGAAAAGTTGAAGCACTGCAAGAAAGTGCCTTTTAAGGCAAACAACAAAAATACTCTTTTGACTCTAAATTTGCTCAATTAAATCAATTCTATGTTCTTTATTATGAATACTATAACATTTATTTTCAGAAAAACTAAAATAAATTAAAAGGATTCATAGAACATAAAATACTGAGCTAACTCCATTATTATCGCATTATTCATATTAACATTTTGGGCACATTTTTGTGTTTTAAAAAAAATTTAAAATCAAGATTGCGTATATATATTTCTGGTCTCTTGGAATTAGCAAACCAAAAGCAATTTTTCAATAAATATCATTGGAACGAATCTTTCTTATTACGATTTTAGTTAAATTCAATTGAATCAATTTAACCTTAGTAATATATGTCATCGATTAAATGATTTGAAAATAAATATATAAATTTTAATAAAAGGAGGAAAAAATTCTCACCATTTGTTATGGGATGAACACAATTCAAGTCAATAACCTATGTGTGAGAGGAGGACAACGCCATCGACTCAGACATCAAGACGTTGTAGACTGAGTACAATAAACCAATAAATAATGTAAACTCAAGGAACACATAAACTAATAATAAATGTATTTTTCATTTGTTAGAATTAGAATAATTACTTAAATCAAAGTTAAATCAAATGATAGAAATATTCTCTTAAAATGAAATGAATTTTTGACATTTGAGTTAAAGTTATTGGTCTGTGAGTTAAGAAGTGTTTTGTTGAGCATTGAGTGCATTACATACCGGAAAGTGTCTGCAAAGGCCTATGACTGGCACTGCATTATTGGCCAATAGTTTCTATGGAAACATTTTAATCATTGGATGTATAGTTCGTGTCTTTTCCTCAAAATTCATTCAATATTTCACTGGAATTGCTTTTGGATACACTATTCTGTATATTCTGTATATTCTATACTATTCTGTGCGTTTGGCTAAAGTGGGCCAACGCTTACTATCAATATTGGCTTATTTTAATCGAAACACACATTTCTCTGTTCATAGTATTAATGCACTATAATTACAATGCTTTCAATATTCAAATGGTTGGTAATTATTTTAGAGTTCATTCACTTCATTATAACTATTGATTTAAGAATTGTTACAAAAGTTTGAACTCTTGTCCTGAATATTAAAAAAAGATACAAGAATCGAAAAAATCTATTAAATATGAATGAAGATTCATTTTTTGCATCGATTTATTTATAATTTTTTTTAAAAATATACTTATATTTGAAACGTTTAACGTCTATTTTGTAAACTCTTTTTTGATTAAACATTAATTTGAAAAGTTTCTTCCTGGAAGCAAAATTTTCAGTCGATTCACATAAAACAAAGACAATATGAATGGCTTTGCTTTGAATAATGTATGTAATAATTAACCTGATTTTTTAGAACAAGGAATACACTTAATGACATTTGATATTTATATGTATTTCATCCAAATTATACGTATGATAATAACCATTCTTTTTACAATTAGTTCCTCTGATAAGACATTATGTAATTATTTTCAAATTTTAATTTTCAGTTTAAATGGCAATAAAAGAGAAATGAAAACAATTTCGTCTTTCAAATGCAGATTCAATTAATTTTAATGCTTTTAATCTATACAATGAGTATTTCAGTAATAAATAACTAGAATCAAATAAGGTAGGCCATTTAAATTATTTTACCATTCGAATACATACCCAATAAAACTAAAAAGGGTAAATTATCATATAACTTATCAATGATAAGTTATCATACATCAAACGGATAATATAGACTCATTAGAGATCAATTTCACGTTAAAAATCTAAATTTTTTGTGTCATCTCACAGTTTGAGGCATTCGTTGCAATGAATAACTCAATTGGAATTGCATTTAATCTTTAGAAACGATGAATACATTTGTCTTCAGTGTTGTCTTAAGGGCTGGAATAGGACAGCCTTTACTATGGCATAAGAGCCCATTTATCGCATAAGAACCGAGATTTTATTTGTTTGCTTAGTAAACATGGGATTAGGATATAGCAACTATCGCCAAGCAATTTGATGATTTGTGCATCTGATTTTAAGGCCAAGTTCATTATTTAGACATTAAAGTACCAAGGTATATTGACTGAAAAGCTTATATTCATATAAGAATTAAATAATAATAATTTAGGACATTTTGACCGATGTTTTAAAAGTGTTGTCTGTTATTATAATAAGTTTTACACTCAAAGCTTCCAATATATTTCATAGTCTGTGCCCTCAAATCTATTAATTGGGTTTAAAATACTTATAAAATTTTTAAAAGAAACTATAGAAGGTAAGAATCGAGGAATTCAATTCAATCCTCGATCATTTTGATCAAGTTTATTTTTAAATTTTACCAGATCATTTGACTATGGACTTTTGCAGCAGTCAATTGAGCACTTGTCGAGCACTCGACGTCATTAATCTAAACATTATATAAGATTCAGATTCGGCAGAAAATAATTAGTATTTTGATTAAATATTATTATTTTTATTTAAATAAATCTGAAAAAATAGTTTAACACAAAGAGAATATTCTGCAGGTTTTGTCTTCAGATGAGGTCAGAGCTACTTTGGAATCTTTGGAGATACAAAGATCCAGAATGTGGTCGGAGTGTCCTCTCAGTGAATTCAATTGTTGTCCATTTCTGGTGTCATAAATAGTAAGAATACCGTCCAAACCGGCAGTATATAAAAGATGAGGGCTGTTCTGATCCCACACTAATTTGGAAATGCCTGTGCTTTGCTTCAATGAATGGCGTTTAATTTGAGTCGGGATATCCCAAATATCTACCGACCCGTCAACAGTTCCGGTGGCGAACAAAGAATTAAGAGCACTGAAGCCGACGCTTTCAACAGAATCAGTCTCTTCCTCGTCATTAGAACTGTTCGAACATTGAAAGGTAGTCAACACTCGACCCGTTTGACTGTTTATTAGTTTGGCGGTAGAATCGATAGAACCGGAACCGATTAAAGCATTGTCGCGACTGCAGTCCAGACATGTGACGGCCCCCCTGTGAGCACTCGAATCTGTTTCCATCAATGTATTCAAGAAATAGTTAAAACTCCATAAAAATGATAGTGAAAGTCGAAACAAACCGCTAATCGAATGAATAACAGAAGTTGTCTTTAAGTCCCATAATCTGATGACTCCGTCTTCATATCCCATTGCAATTCGTTTGCCATCGAATAAACATTTGGCCGCAGAATTGGATTTCCCGAAACTTTGAAATGTTTTGCACTCAGATGTCCTCGAAGTGTTCAGTTTCCACATCCAGGCGTCACCAGCAATGGTTCCGGCCATTAGTACGTTAGGAACAATTGGATGCCATGAAATCCAATTGATTTCGTCGACTTCAAAGTCGAAAAGTTTATCTCCGGTTATATTCCAGATTTGAACGAATCCATTCATGTCGGCCGACGCCACATAAGAGTCGTTTGAATTGAAGGCCACTCCGATCACCGAATCGATGTGTCCCTTACACTCAAACACAATACTCGAGTCATCAGTTTTCCAAACCATCGCCAAATCGTCTTCACCGCCACTCACAGCATAAGTCTTGTCTGAACTCAAACTACAACAGAGAACAGCTTTTTTATGACCAGTAAATGCAAGTAACGAGTCATCGGTGTCTACTATTACTGGCAACACCTCTTTGTCTTCATTGGCCTCATCTTCACTCGAGTCATCTAAGGCTTCAATGTCTTCGTTTTCGATGATTTCGATTTCTGTTAAATTGAAATTATCAGTCATTTGTCAAAACGAGTCAACAGTCAGACCATCATCGATGTCATCGCCGATCATATATCGGTCACTGATATGATTGTCTTCATCCATAATTTGTGACACGTTTTCAATCATATAAACAATTAATTGCGACTTCTTTTAGAAATTTTTTTAAATGATCGAAAAAACAATATTTTGATGACAAACATGTGTTCAGTGAAACCATTGATGACGTCTTTGACGTCTGAACGCAGACTCCGTTAAAACTGATTTAATTTGAAAACTATTCCCTTTATTTGACTTGAATTCTGATTTTTTGGTTGTCTTTAAGACATTAGCAGGGTTGCATTGTTACAATGGACAAAATTTGTACCAAAAATCTCACACACAACCAAAATTACAAGTATAAACAAAATTAATCGATAAATCTAATGTCTACATTTATAACCAAGAATGAGTAGAATTATAATAGAATAATGTATATTGAGCCCTTAGGCTCGACTCCAATACACGCCCATACCTAAACCCTACAAAAGGCGCGCACACAGTGCCGCTGAGCTCACTCTTTCAAACCCTTTCACACTGTTTCACAAAGATTTCCCTTTTGAAAGACTTTTGTCAAATCCAAAGTTTTTTACAATTTTTAATCAATAAAATTAGTTGTTTTAGATTTTGATTTGATTTTTCATTCAATTGAGATCACCAAGGCCTCAATATAATAATAAAAAAAATTAAATAATCATTAAAAATACAAATAATTATTAAAATACAAATATTTATTAAAATAAACAAAACTTTTTTTTCACATTTTTATCAGTAAAAGTTGTTTTATCGTCACATACATAGAATTAAATACTGAAAAATTTATTCACTTCACGATAAAAATAATTTCTTGGAATATTGAGAAAATTAGTCAAAAATCAATAAATTAAATAAAGAAAAATTAAAAAATTTGAAATTCTAACTGCTAAACTTAAAAATCAAAATCAGTCTAATTCAACGAAGGAAATATTTGCTTTAATTTCTCAAATAAAAAAATTAATGGCCAGACTATGCAAAGAAATTATTAATAAAATGTCTGGAAAAAAGGTGAATACATTTTAATAAATCAAAACCATTTGCATTTTATTTGCCACCAAATGTCATATTAGACAACATATTTTTCAGGCAATTTTAAACTAATATCAACCATAGAATACAAATACTTTGATTTCTAATAAGATTTGAAGAAAAATCCCTTAATTACTTTTAATCACCTTGATTAATTGTCCAGTAAAGAATAAACTTATGTTAAATTTCCTTGTTGGTCATTGATTAAAACAACCATTTCTTTAATCAAATTTATAATTAGGGTAACCTTTTTTTAATTCAGAAGATTTGATACTTACTTGATTAATTGATATCTGATAGAGCTATAAGCTTAACACTTTCTAAATTCTAAACTTTAGAATCTAAAGAATAAAAGGTTGTGTCAACTCTAAAGTCAGTTCAAATTAAATTAAAATTAATAGAAGTACTCCTAGTGAAAACTCAAATGAACTATCAGGCTGTTCTCCCTTAATCATGTCCGTTACCAAAGGAAACTCAATCCTTTCAATCTGTGAAATAAAAAAGAGTACAGAAAATAATAATGAATTCAATGGTTTGAGTAATTTGGGATAAATTGGAAACAAATTTACTTCTCAAATGTATTCAAAAGTATTTATTTTGGTGGCACTTCTATTGTCTGTAAACATCGGCAAAACACACTCTCAGGAGGAGAAGGGAGTACTAAAACTTTTAATATAAAGATTCACATAAATAAGAAATGCTATTTAATAGTCATCTAAAACTAAATTAATGATTAATTTACAAACGTTCATTAAAAATGTTCAAGCATTGACAATTTATTTAAATTGATACTAATGTCTTATATTTTATTAAAGATCGAGGCCACTACAGAATCGGAAGTTGGAACGACTGTAAGCGCTGAAGAAACCACTGAATCGGCACAAAGTGAAGCCACTGAAAAAACTGAATCCAAACAAAAAACAGATTCTACGGCCAGTAATGAGGACAGGACTCCAAGTGATTGCCCTAAAACTTGCAACAAGAGTAAGAAATCGACAATTAAGTAGATATTACTAAAATTAATTTGAAGCTATATTTTGATTATTTATATGTTCTTGCAATCATTGCTATGTTTCAGATAAAATGGAGAAATTTCAGAGTCAATGCACCACGGTCAAATATAAGTTTTCAGAAATGGCTAAAACATTAAAAAATTGTATTGAAAGTTGTAAAAAGTTTGCGATTTGTTTGTCAGCTCTATTTGTGAGGCCAAGGAGTGTAACCACTTTGGACTTAATTAGTCTCTACAATAAAGTTATTGATTTTGAAAATTGGATTTCTTTGAAAGAGCCCTCAAATCTAGTCAACTATTATCAAGAGTATGGCCGCGAAAAAGAAACAAATAAAAAATCATTAACTGATGACAATGAAACCTCGAACCAAAATAAGAAAGAAAATGATGAAGATTTTGAGGGCGATTCCCACAAATATGCTTCAGTGAATATGTCTGCTTTAAAGAGCAAGGAAGAAATCATGGGATCCTGTTTTATATATGAAGACAAACTGGCAGCTGATGACAAATTGAAATGCAGTCCATCGCACCAGACTTTTAGCTCCTATGAAATCGATTGCATTGAAGATCAAGTATGTGTTGATAAAAGGCCTAGAAAACAATGTTCTCGTGGAAAGTGCGGCAAAACATGCAGTGATTGTATGAATATTCAAATTCAATATGATTTGTTCTTATTTATATACTTTGATGAAAATTTCAGTCAATACCATTCATATTCCGAACTCATGTATGGGAAAGCACTTCTTCGGGCACTTAGAGGTGGACAATCTGGACAGGTTATCACTAAATTATCTTCCAATTATAAGTGGCTCTAATGTTGAATTTCCGTGAAGTTGTTTAGAATTTTGTTTGTCGAACACTGGGTGTAAAAGTATTGACTTCGGTAATATGGGATCGTGTCTTATCAATTATGCCGACCGTAATGATACACAACTGATCATGGGATGTGATTCCAAGAACAATGAGATTTGGGATTACTATGAATTTATAAATGATTCCGAATGTTCTTATGAAAAGCCCAGACCATCAGCAAATGAAGACACCTGTCTAAATGTGCCCGGTATTTGCAAGAATGGAGGCAATTGCGAGTCGATTCAATTGCCATCTCCACAGCAGTCGTTCACATATGAGTGTAATTGTCCGGTACTTTGCCTTTACTCTACAATTTTCAACACTTTTAAGCAGGGGTCACCATAGGGGGTATATTATTTTGGGGTGAAGAAATTGCCAAAATACCCCGAGGTTTAAAAAAATTGTAAGGGAAAACAGAAAGGACCCCTTCAAAAATTGCGGCCGCGCGAATCCGCGTTTCTGCCATTTTGTCCGCCATTTTCGATTGGTAATTTCACCGATGAAACTGTTTTTAAACTAAATTAAAGTCAACTTAAAATAAATTAACCTTAATTTAACTGGAATTAGGCAGGAATAAGGAACAAAATGGCCGCTTCCGGTCGCCATCTTGAAAAATACGCTCCTTTTATACCACCCCCCTTGAGGTCCGAGAAAAAATCAGTTATTTTACCCTTCCCTGAGGTCTAGGACCTTGATGACCCCTGCTTTTAAGCTTTTATAAACTCAAATTTTCAGTGCAATTGGTGTGGAAAACATTGCGATAAATGTATGTTTCAATCATTTTGTTGCTCAGAATTTTTAAAAAAATTTAATTTCAGTGAATATGAGGACTTTCCGAAACGGATGTTTAAATAGTAGTGTTTTGGTCTGGTCTGTGGCCGAGAGTTCCAGTGATTGTATAGATATGTGTTTAGATGAGATACATTGCAAAAGTGTCAGCTATAGTACCACTTCTGGAACTTGTGTTCTCCATTGGACCGACCAACAGACAGAACCTATTGTCGGTTCACCCAATTGTCCTACTTATAGGACAGACATTTCCGAAAGAGAGTGGACTTACTTTGAAATAATATGCAATTCTTCGATATGTCACTCATCTGTCGAAGTAATTCTTTTGTTTTTATCAACTTTAATAACGGCAGCTTTATTGAATATCGACTGACCCAGTTCAGCTTCAAATTCAACTTTAAATGTTCTTAGATTATATAAAAATTATGAGCATGTATTTCATATAGGTGATTACTAGAGTTTTTTGGGGGGGGGGATAAACGGTTTTCAATACTTTACACGCTATGAGTTAATTATTGAATAGTTTGACGAAACCATTGTTTTTATAATTTTTACATAAACAGTGATTACCCAGCACTGGTTAAACCAATAATTAATTTCGAAATTATTTCAGGGCTGATAGAGTTCGCCAGAAATTTAAAAAGTTACAGAATCCTCAGGTCATGCATTTCTGGTCACCTTGGGTAACACTTATCTTTTTTGATGTCTCCCTAGAAACCTCCTTAATGTAAATTTATAGATCCCTTTAGACCAGTCATTTCTAGAAAATTTTGACAAAATTACCTCCGGGTTCTTGCAACAAAGTATGGCTCATCTTTTATTGCTTATTCAAACTGATAGTCTCTTAAAATAATGAAATTGACCAAATTTATTATTTTATGCTTTTTAGAGAGAATTTTGGTTGTTTTCTTCTAGAACTAAAATAAATGAGGCAAACAAATGATGCGCTCAAATGTTTCAATTAGAAAATATCTGACAATTATTTGTCTCTCAAAGTATTAATCCATACATTTTTGAAATTGCAGATCATTGAAGTGAAAGAACTGAAGGGATGCGCTTCTAATCCTTGTCTGAATGGCGGCGAATGCGCTGATATTTATCAGAGAGGAAAACTTATTGGATACCATTGCTTGTGCAGGTACACTTTATTTTATAGGCATTTCTAAATCAATTATCAGTTTTGAATTATCTCTGGTTTAATCAGATGTGGATTTTGTGGCGATCGATGCGAATCACGTGAGAAATACTTATATTTGATGAATCGAAATGAAAATCAATTGTAATTTCGTTTCAGACAATTATGTTCAGACAGAAAACGCCTGTATTTGGAAATCACACATTTCTGACAATCCGTCTGATTATTACAGAAAGTCTGCTTCACTTAACACATGTCTCAACTTCTGTGCCTCAAAGTTCCCAATTTGTCGATCGGGTCAGTCCTTAGCGATATTGCTCTCAATATTTGCATTATTTCTCTTCACTTCATATAAACTAAAATCAATTCATTGACTTCAGTCGATTTTAGCAATAAAGGGGAATGTCTTCTGAACAACAGGGACTCTGACACTGCAATAGTCACATCTGGATGTAATAACTATATGAGACAGCGCTGGGCTCTCTATGACTTGAGTTGCGTTTGCAATAATAGACCTGTCATTTACTAATTAAATAATTTATTTGCTTTTAATAAAAACTTCTCATTTGTACAAAAATACAAATTGTTTGAAAAAATAAAATGTCTCTAAAATTGTTATTTGGAGTCAAAGTGAGTTCAAAGTAATCAAAGAGTTTATTGTTCCTCATCTGAATCGGGAACCAGAATATCTTGACTGCCAGTGACTATATTGTCGTCTTCATCGTTGCCGTAGAGGACACTCATGTGATACTTTGGGAACAAAATAAAATTTATATTTATAACAAAATCAGAAATTATGTCGAACCCTATTCAGAGCACTCCCACTTAGTTTGGCTACTGTTTCAGATGAAGGTATGGATGAATCCATGTTTTCTAAAGAAAAGTCAGGCATTTGTGATAAAATTTCCTCAATTATATTGTCGTCTTCATCATCGAACGGGTCATCGCTCTGGTCGTCTGCAGACCTCTTATTGCTCATATTAGAGACGGTAGTGTTGAGAATGCATTGGGGAACCACAGGCATCGGACTCTCATTAACACTACTACTATTGTTGTTTGGTTGAGCCGAACAGTTGATTGAAAGATCGCCAGAACTTCAGTTTAAATCAAGATCATTTTAGAGACAGTGATTGAGGAAAGACAGACCTCATCAAACTTTGGTTTTGGGAGTAACTATTCGGAAGAGACGGCGGAATCGGGAGCTGGTCTTCAGGAAAGTCATGAGTGGCTAAAATTATTTTTGCCGAATAAAATTCATTAGTGTTGACCACAAACTGAATCGGTCTGAAAGTTGAGGTAAACAATTGTTAAACAAAGTTTATATACATTTTAGAAGCGATACTAACTTTCCGGAGGCCTCAAAATAACAGTTAATATTTTGGTCGTGAAATGTCGCAAAATCTACGAAATGCTGACAACATTTTCATTAGAAATGAATTAAACTTCATTTGCCTAACCTTAAGATCTTTGAGGTTAAAAGTGACGGATATTTCATTAGTTATGTTATAGTTCTGAAATTCTCTCGATTTGTAGGCAAAAGAAGTCATAATATCTGAAAATTAAATATTTTGTCTTTGAATTCCTTAAATTGAAAATAAGGACAAACTTTGTTCTTCGATGTCATCGCAATAGCTTTTGAACAAAATCTTTTGTGAAGTCAACCAAACGCTGATATCTTTGGTTTCATTCGAAAAATTTTGAAGACATTCAAACATTAGTCTAAAATAGATTTCGAAAACTTCTGATTAAATCAATTCATTTAAAGATACGATTCTTTACTTGGATTCCACTTTAAAAGAAGGATTCGTTTGGTTTATGTCTGAAGTGAAGCGCAAGTGATTGGACTCCATATATGGCAAGAAGTAGTTCCGACTCACACCTAATTACTCATATTATTATACAAATTACCGTTTTACGTGCAAAACTAAGACCGGACTTTATAAATCAGTTGTCGGAGAAGGTGGTCTTTAAAACTGAGTTATTAAGACCATAGAAACCAAGGGTTGCTAAGACCGGTATAAAGACCGGACTTTATATGTAATTTTAGATCAAAGCATTCT
>JAQIWP010000986.1:0-18206 GCA_034695525.1 Euzetes globulus | reverse complement strand
TAAACTTCAGAAATAATAGACTTTTGATGAAAACAATGAAAGAACACAACTTTGCGGTCAAACTCTGTAAAGACGCTAATGATTTAATTAAATACTTCATGTTCATTTTATATTATTTAGCTTCAACTGGATTTATGCTTGATTTATATTATATAACAAAAAAATCTACTTTTGAGACTATTTTAGCAGGAACTCTTATGTTTATATCATTTTTTACCATTATTTTAATCTTAAACCTATTCTGTTCACAAATCATATACATAGCCCACAGACCACGACATCATCTTTATAGACATTTTACCACAAAATCACTGCCACTGGGAATGAGATTCAAAATCCAGGCTTTTATCAGTATTTGAGTGGAGCCGACATTGGGTTCTATTGTTTGGATTTGTTTCCTATGAATTCCTATGAGTTCTATATATTTGTATCAATTTGTGTCTCGAATTATATTTCCATCCCTTCTTTATTTTAATCAATGATTTAAATCCAATTAAATTTAAAATATTTTTATCCCAATTTATATATTGAATAGAACTTGATTATTATTAAGATATTTCCTATTATTTGCTATACTTACGCTATGAAAAAATAAAATATTGGTTAATTCTGCTTTGAACATGTTTTTTCTTTGAGAAAAACCTACAAAAATCTGAGTAATTTGGATCATAATAGAGATTGTCCATTAAACCAGAACATTTGGTTTAGAGGTCCGTCGCGGGCACATAAGTACCGAATTTGAGTACTATTTGTTGTATTTTTAGTACTTACTGAAAATATCCCAGACATTTGTTCTTGACATTTAAATTGTGATAATAACTCAATGAAAAACAAGAGATAGCCAAAAGTATTCTCAATTTTAAAACTAAAATATCTAATTTCGATAAAACAATGACTGTCTTAAATTTAATAAAAGTGGAAAGAATTAGATTAAAATATTCTGGATTATTCCATAGATATGAGATGATAGGTTCTGCTATTTTCAAACCTCTTTCTAAAAAGGGGAGGTCTTTAGCCACCAATATAAATCCAAAAATATTAAGAGCAGTGGTCGCCAGAGAAGGAGCCAAAGTACTTAACCCCTCCTAAATGAAAAATTTTGAGATTTAGTTATCCTAACCGAAAGTTGACTTGGCCCATAGAGTCTTTCAACTTAGCGACTCCTGATTAAGATTATCGAATTCTGTACAGATTTTTCTGATTTTGAATCTTAAATTGATACGAACTCTGAGCTTGATATTGAAATTGAAGATCAAAAATTATTTTATAATTGTTTAATGTCATTGATTTGAATAATTGAAAATTTCACCTGCTCTGACCACGAAATTTTGAAGGAATCACTAGAAGAGATTTTCAATTGTCTCTCTGTTATTTTATTTTGTCAATTTTCGCATTTTGTTCCAGGGAATGTGATTGATCAATGTGTTTTTAATTAAAGAAATACCATTACTTAAAATTTTCAAAATGTTTGATACAAATGACATATCTACATTTTTAATTTGACAAAATAGGCTAGGTAAATTTCAATTTTTAAAAAGAATATGAAAGAATAACATTACAACTGTATTTTTTAACATAGAGTTTAACTGAATCACTTATTAAAAAACAATGCAAAATAACCATACTTACAAAGTTTATTAAAAGAACATTTAAAATTATTTAAAAAAAGAAATTAAAAAGGATACATTTTGAACTTCTGGCATAAAAAAACACCAAAATCCGGATTAACATAGTCCCAGTGCGGTAAATTAAATATCAAGTATATAAAATAATTTAAAAATTTTGAAAGCAATAAGGGGAAGGTAAAGTCACAGAATCGATCATAAGAATGAAAAACCAGAATTTGAGTCTAACAGACTTATACATGGTAATATTAAACTGAATGCAACAAAACCCTTTGTGTTGCTGTATCATAAAGTCATTATGTTTGCATTTGAGACAGGTGGGAAAACCCACTATAATAGAAATATTTTAATCATATTTTATAATTAGAATCTATACCTGATTTAAGTAATATTAGTTTCCCAAATTTTGATTCACCTTGCTACATTTATATTAACACCCCTAACGCAAACGAAATACTACTTAAAAAGGACTTCGATATCGAAGTTCCCTTCTAAAATAAAAATTCATAACAAGGACAGGAATAATTCTTTTAATTCTGAGAAACCTTTTTATTTGGTTTTCCATGGTCAGCCCATGTATTTCGATGGGTGAAATATCCTAATATTGGTTTCAATGTTTGGCCCTTGTACAATATTTTATAGGGACAGAACAATGGCCACTACTGAATTTAGGACCTAATTAAAAAACTAATTAAATAAATAAAATTTCAACACTTTTCGTATTATCTTCCCATTTTGATCACCTAAACGGATTTGGCCTACACTATGCCCCCAGGGTCATCCAACGTGGTGACCTATTCTTTCGTGTTACAGGAATGCTCTATTTCGTATGAATCACTTCTTTTGTTATATTAATTTTAGTTAACAAGTTCATTTATTGAAAGCTTTTATGAATCGGAGTTTCATATAAATCTTACTAAAGTCTAAAATGCATCTTTGTGAATCAAAATGTGTGAAAGTACTATTAATTACCTCTTTCATACCTTAACATAATAACTTCATATCATTTTGTTGTATATTTTCAACTTGCTGTTTTAAAGTTGTATCAAATCAAATAATGACATCACAGTAATGACTGTAAAGGGTAGATCTATTCTGCATTCTGGGCTCAATATCCAACACATAATACATACAGACCGGTTAGGACCTTTCGGTTGTGATAGCTGATTAGAGTAAGCTTGAGTCCAGAATAGTACTCGATTGAAAACCACCAATAGTCGAAAAACATAAATATTTCCATTATTATTAATAACCAACAAATGATTGGTTTGAATGATGAGTATTTGGTATTAATATGAAATTGATGTAAATCAACAAAATTAATGTGAAAGGAGTATCAGTAAAAGGAGTAATCAACTTATTTTTAAAGAGTG
Source organism: Euzetes globulus (assembly GCA_034695525.1). Taxonomy (NCBI): domain Eukaryota; kingdom Metazoa; phylum Arthropoda; class Arachnida; order Sarcoptiformes; family Euzetidae; genus Euzetes; species Euzetes globulus. Next base: position 15,208 of record JAQIWP010000986.1, on the reverse strand, counting down.
TTTGATATCAACGAACGTAAGCTTCAACTGTATTTTAATATGAATTTTGGCCAGGAACCAAACCACACATTGGATTCAATGTTCGTTAGCTTCAATCAGAACTCGTCGTAAGTCTTAATTGTTTCCATTGTTTGTTAGTTTTAATCAAACAAAGACTAGTATTAATAAAACAGCAATTGATGACCATAACACAAAAATGCACATTTCGTATAACTGTGACTAATTAGATACTTTGTTTAATTGATGAAACGGAAGGGTACTTACCGTCGCCACCAATACTGGATTCAGAGTATACGCATTGACTTCGACCGATGAACTCGATTTGCTTTACCAGGAAGGTATGTGAGCCTCCCATTGACCGGTCCCTCACATCATTTCATTGATTTATTTGAGTATAAACTTACAAATAAAGGATTTCTTTTGATTATTCAATAAGTGATTAAATGATTGTAAAATTGAGGCAATTATTGGTTAAATAATCAGAGAATATGTTTTACTGATAGTTGGGTTCAATTGGTTTCCGGCAATAAATACACGACGAATGTCTTTTTTCATTGATTGATAAGTTTTATTCTTTTTGATTATCACCGATTAGATTGTGCCGACATTAGTATTGTTGAGCACTTGTCCTCAACGTCTGTGTTGGCGATCGTGGGTCCGTCCCGGAGACTCAAAATGTGGAACATCCGAAGGAATACCGAATTAAGAAGCAAAGAATTTATGCCGTTTGACCCTATTCTGGCGGTCAGAATGAACTACGAGCGACTTGTCGTTTGTTTTAAAGACTATATTCATATCCATCACATTTGGAGCTTAGAGTCATTGCATGTAATGAAAACGCCTCTCAACCCGAAAGGCTTGTGCGCCCTTTCCCCCAATACGGACAATTCTTATCTGGCCTATCCGGCAGACAATATGATAGGAAAAGTCTTTTTATTCGATGCAAAAAACTGTGTCACCACAGAGATGTTGTTTGCTCACGAAACCCCTTTGGCTGCCATTGCCTTCAACGCCGATGGACTGAAAATAGCGACCGCTTGTGAACAAGTAATCAATACTTATCTGAACACAAATCATATGATTGCTATACTTTAGGGAACTGTTATCCGAGTGTTCAATATATTGAACCATCAGAAAATACATGAGTTGCAACGGAGACACTTCGGATATACCCGAAGTGTCTGCATTTATTCCCTGGCGTTCAGCTCCGACTCACGTTACTTGTGCGCCTCAAGTGATAAAGAAACGGTTCATATCTTCAAATTGAAGGACTCGACTGAAGGGTGCGTTTCATTTAATAATCAATAAAACATTAAAACTGTCAATAGAAGGCCATCAGAAGAATCGCAATCTCTACTAGGCCATTTTGGCCGTTTATTTCAATCAGTGGCTAATATGATGAATATTTGGCCCTCTTTTGCGACCGCAACACTTCCGTCGTACGGATCGCCAAACGTCTGTTCTGTGGTCAACATTCAAGGGGTTCTACGGGTTCTGATCGCCTCCTCCGATAGAATCCTTTACATATATAACCTCAACACTACTAGAGGTGGTATTTGCCCTCTAATCAATCAGCACAGGTATTTTCATTGTTTATAAAAACTATATATCAGTTTAATTGGTGTTTCAGACTCGATGAACCACTCATTGGTGTCGAGGCTTTGGATGTGGCCTATAATCAGGGTATGTTTAGTTTATTTTTAGGGTTGAGTTTGGCCGGAATTCTTTAAAATTAACGCATGTTTTATTCAAACTATAACAGGGTACGATATGTATGTTTCTGGTCACTCCCCACTTTCTTTTACTGCCCGTTCGTGCGTCCAATCTTCATATGTCGGTACATCTGCCGCAGGTCTGTCGCCGATTCACTTATTATATTTTTCGCAGTCTTTCACATGAATTCTGGCCTTTTTTTCAAAATCTTTTTAAATTTTTATTGAATTTTTTGAACAGAACAGACACCAAAGCCTGAATCGTATACCGACTATGACCTACATTTGCCATCGAGCTCTTCATCCAGATTTTAAGGACAACATATTTTTAAACAACAACTGATTCAATCAGTTTTTAATCAATTCTTTAATCAGTTTTTCAACACATTTTAATTTGGATTTTATTTATTAATATTTTTAAGAGAATCGTCTCTTTTTATAAATGTATTACAAATAATGGTTTGCTGTAAGTATTTCTATCATATACTTAAGCAATTAAACCAAGTATACTCCACACGCTTTTAGTTTTATTGATTGATAAAAATAGTTATAATTATAGGGAAAATAATTTGTAAATCAGTTGTATTTGTCATTTCGTGAGTGAAACTGAATAAAAGACTTCTGTACCGACTTTATCGGTCAATCGCTACTCATTTAGTAATTTATTCGTAGATTTAGCTCTCTTTAGTTGGAATAAACATTTCACCCGTGCTTTTCGTATTAACGATTTGGAAAGTGACTGCACCACCAATTAGGAACTTCCAATTGAGATGTTCACACATTTGCATGATTCTTGTTTTGAGAAATACTACTTGAAGAAGAATTCGTGGTTGAAGTTTTCTTCTAAAATAAGAATTCATACCAGGGTCAGGAATAAGTCTTTTTATTCTGAGAAACTTTCTTTTAATGGTTTTTTTTCTGTGGTCGGCCCAAGCATTTCGATGAGTGAAATATTCTAATATTTATTTCAATGGTTGGCCCTTGTACAATTTTTTTTATAGAGACAGAATGATTGCCACTATTGGAATTAGGGCATAATTAAAAGAATAAAATTTCAACACTTTTGGTATTGGCTTCCGATTTTGATCACCTAAACGGATTTGGCCTACACTATGCCCCCAGGGTCATCCAAAGTGGTGACCTATTCTTACGTGTTATAGGAATGCTCTATTTCGTATGAATCACTTCTTTTGAGATATTAATTTTAGTTAACAAGTTCATTTATTCAAAATTTTAATGAATCGACGTTTCAGATAAATCTTATTAAGTCTTAAAAAATTAAATCTTAAAGCATCTTTGTGAATCAAAATGTGTGAATTAACAGCCTCTTTCATACCTTAACATATTAACTGTATTTTATTTTGTTGTATAATTTCAACTTAGCGTTTTAAAGTTGTATCAAATCGACTAATGACAACACAGTAATAACTGTAAAGGGTAGACCTATTCTGTATTCTGGGCACAATATCCTGGCGGTATGGGGTAGTGTAAAATGGCAGACGGAAGTAGCCCCGGAATAAGCTTTTTACGACTAGAATAAGTTTATTTCCAGTTTTTTTAAGCCTAAATTAGCCAAATAATGCTATAGAAATGCTAATATGCAAGTTTAAAGGCTTATTTCCTTAAAATAAAGAACAAAATGACGAATTTTCGGTTAACAGGGAAAAAGCTAAATAAGGCCAACTATTGACCATCTCTGATCTCAGTCATTTTGAAACGTTTTCAATTTAACAAAAAACAAGAAATTTTTATTTTTATTTAATTAAATTATTTATTAAAAAGATTTATAATTGTATTTTTAATAATCGTTCCGATAATTAGCACCAATATTGAGGTTATGCTTGAAACAAATGAAAAGTCGACAGTTTTTAAAAAATACTTGGAAACTTTTATTACAGTAAAGCTTTTTATTTTTATTTTTATCCCTTTTTCTGGAAATGTCTTATTGGTTAACTAATCGGATGTTAAGAAATTTTTTGTCAGTTGATACATTTGTTTTTCCTTTAAAGTGTAACCCTGATGTAAATATAATTATAAAACAACTATTCCTTACTTTCATTCATATCTTTGACTAAATTCTTGTCATTAGTCGTTGAAAAATGTAATACTTTTAGTGGACTATACTTTTGTAACTCCAACTCATCACTACTTTTCAATAAGTTCACCTTGAAAATATTAAGTTTATATTCGTTAAAAACATACGCAAAAAGAATTTCTTGAATAAAAATTTAAACCTGTGACCTTACACTATGAGGCGACCAACCATTAAGCCCCAAGGTTTTATTTCAATTTGTGTATAAATCTAAACTTATACTCTGAAGTTATAGATCTTTACATTATTACAAATCAAAATTTTACAGATTCTTGATAGTTTTTGAATTTTCAGCAAAAAACATTTTAGTGGGTTTAAAATAAATTTAGCAGAGAGAATCAAAATTTTTTAAAATTCTTCTAATTAAAATAGGTCAAGATTTTAAATTTATTTATAAAATAATTGCAAATCTAAGTTGGTTTCACCCCTCTCTCATACCTTTACATAATAACTGTATATCATTTTGTTGCAAATTTTCCACTTCGGGTTTAAAAGTTGTTTTGACTCAAATAATGACAACACTGTAAAGGGTAGTCCTATTCTGTTCTGTGCTCAAGGTCCACCACATAATACTTACAAACAGGTTAGGACCTTGCGTATTTGATAGCTGATTAGAGTGAGCTTGATTTGAGAGCAGAACTATTATAATATTCGATAGAAAAAACAACTAATAGTCGAAAAACTTAAAGAAAAATTTTCATTATTGATAATAACCAACAAATTGTTTGAATGAATAGTATTTAGTTTTAAAATTAAATTGTTGTAAACAAACAAAACTAATGTGAAAGGAGTGTCAGTGAAAGGAGAAATCAATTTATTTTTATATTATTTGTATCAACGAAAGTTAGCTTCAAATGAATATGAATATTGGCCAGGAACCAAACGATGAGCCATCGAATTCAGGGTTCATTAGCTTCAATCAGAACTCGTCGTAAGTCTTAATTGTGTCCATCGTTTACCAATTTTAGTCAAACAAAGACTAGTATTAATAAAACAGCAATTGATGACCATAACACAAAAATGCACATTTCGTATAACTATTACTAATTAAATGCTCTGTTTAATTGATGAAACGATAGGTCAGTGACCATCGTCACCAAAACTGGATACAGAATATACGCCATCAATTCGATTGATAAACTCGATTTGGTTTACCAGGAAGGTATGTATGCCTCCCATTGACCGGTCCCTCACATCATTTCATTGATTTATTTGAATCTAAACTTTCAAACATAGGATTTTATTTGAATTATTCAATAAATGATTAAATGATTGTAAAATTGAGGCAATTATTGGTTTAATAATCAGAGAATATGTTTTACTGATAGTTGGGTTCAATTTGTGTCCGGCAATAAATACAAGACTAATGTCTTTTCCTCATTGATTGATAAGTTTTCCTACTATTGAACTCTTTCTGATTATTATATTTGGTTAGATTGTGAGAACATCCGTATAGTTGAGCACTTGTGCTCATCGTCTTTATTGGCGATCGTCAGTCTGTCCCGAAGGTTCAAATTGTTGCACTTCCGGAAGAAGAAAGATATATGCAACAACACCTATACCGACACCATTCTGGCCGTCAAAATGAACCGGACACGATTGATCGTATGTCTCGAACACTTTATTCATATCCATTACATTGTGGACATGGAGTTATTGCATACGATTAAAGACACGCCTCCCAACCCGAAAGGCCTGTGCGCCCTCTCCTATAATTCAAACAATAGTTATCTGGCTTATCCGGCAAACAATATGAGCGGAGAAGTCAATGTATATGACACTCACAACTTGCAAAGCAAAGTGATGATCGCCGCACACGACAAACCTTTGACAGCCATTGCCTTCGACACCAATGGACTGAAAATAGCGACCGCTTCTGAAAAAGTAAAGAATACTTATCTGAACACAAATCATATGTTTACTATTCTTTAGGGAACTGTTATCCGAGTATTCAATGTATTAGATGGACAGAACTTGCATGAGTTGCGTCGGGGATATACCAGAAGTGTTTACATTTTTTCCCTTGCGTTCAGCTCCGACTCACACTTCTTGTGTGCTTCAAGTAATAAAGAAACGGTTCATATCTTCAAATTGAAGGACTTGACTGAAGGGTGCGTTTCATCTAATAATCACTAAAACATTAAATTTCTGTCAATAATAGGCCATCAGAAGAACCGCAATCTTTGCTAGGGCATTTCAGCAGTTTTTCCCGCAGAGCATTGGCCCAAACGTCCAGTTTTTTATCATCAGTGGCTGATATGATGAATAATTGGCCCTCTTTTGCGACCGCAACACTTCCGTCGTACGGATCGCCAAACATCTGTTCTGTGGTCAACATTAAAAAGTTTCCGCGGGTTCTGATCGCCTCCTCCGACGGAAACCTTTACATATATAACCTCAACATTACTAAAGGTGGAATTTGCACTCTAGTCAAACAGCACAGGTATTACATGGATTAGAAAAACTATCTTTCAGCTTCATTGATCTTTCAGACTCGATGTAACCCTTAGTAGTGGTGCCGAGGCTTCCAATTTGGCCAATATTCAGGGTATGTTTAGTTTATTTTTATTTGTTTGTCTGGAATTCATTAAAAGTAAGGTACGTTTTGTCCAAAATTGCTCAATCTATAACAGAAATCGTCAGTTTTCGACCATAAATTCCGCACTGTCTTCTAATGCTTGTTCTTCCTTCCAACCCCCAGATCTAGCGGTACGTCTGCCGCAGGTCTGTCGCCGAATGACTTATAAAATGTTACCACTCTTTGACATGAATTCTGGCCATTTATTTTAATATTTTCAAGTTTATAAGATAATCTTTATTGAACAGTACTGACACCACCAAAGCCAAAGCCTCAATTTGGGGCCAACTATGACCAACCGTTGCCTTCAGTGAGCTATTCGGGATTTTGAGGACAGCCTATATTGTAGACAACAACTGATTCAATCAGTTCTTCAAATTTATAATAATTTGCATTTTATTTTCTATTTATGAGACAATCGTTTCTTTTTTATAATGTTTTATAAATAATGGTTTGCTGTGAATATTTCTATCAAATTTAAGCAATTAACCCAAATATAGTTCAAATTGTTTTAATTTTATTGATTGACAAAAATATTTGTAACTCCGATGTATTTGTCATTTTTTAATTGAAATTAAATAATAAATTTCTTAATAGATTTTATCAGTCAATCTACTCATATATTAATCAATTTAAAAGTTTAGCTATTTTTAGGGAGATTTCAAATTTTACAGTACCAGGTGTTTTTCGTTTATCGTTTTCGAAAGTGAAGTAACTGCACTACAATTTGAGTGTTACGCCACGAGCAAGAAATCATGTATATTAGAGATGACCAAGGAAGAACCATATCGTAGCCACACCTGAATTTGTACTAAGTAACAGAGATCTTGCTCATCTCTACTGCCAAAGGTCTAATCAACAAATCACGTTAAAATGTTTAGTAAAAAATGTAGTTTTGAACGAAAACTGTAATGCGCTGTAAGAGAACTGTAAGAAACTGTAAGACAAATGACCAGCGTTTACAAGAATTTAACTTTATTTTAAAAAATATATATAACTATAAAAAACTGATAATTGAGTGAAATAACAGTTAAAATTTGTCCTCTAATTAGTTTGAGAGTTAATATACGTCTGACTCATGAGCTACAAAACGTTTAGGACCTTGCGTATGTGATAGCTGATTAGAGTAAGCTTAAATCCAGAGCAGAACAGTACTCGATTGACGAAAAACAACTAATAGTTGATAAACTTAAACAAATAACCAATAAATGAATGGTTTAAATGAATATTTTGTTTTGTTAGAAATTGTTGTAAACAAAACTAATGTGAGAGAAATATCAGTGAAAGGAGTAATCAAATTATTTTTATATTTGTATCAACGAAAGTTAGTTTCAAATGAATATGAATTTTGGCCAGGAACCAAACGATGAGCCATCGAATTCAGTATTCGTTAGCTTCAATCAGGACTCGTCGTAAGTCTTAATTGTGTCCATCGTTTGTCAGCTTTAGTTAAACGAAGACTAGTATTAATAAAACAGCAATTTATGACCATAACACAAAAATGCACTTTTCGTATAATTCTGATTGGACACTTTGTTTAATTGATGAAATTGTAGGTCACTGACCATCGTCACCAAAACTGGATATAGAATATACTCCTTGACTTCGACCGATAAACTCGATTTGCTTCACCAGGAAGGTATGTATGCCTCCCATTGACCGGTCCCTCACATCATTTCATTTATTTATTTGAGTCCAAACTTCTAAACAATGATTTCATTTGATTATTCAATAAGTGATTAAATGATTGTAAAATTGAGGCAATTATTGGTTAAATAATCAGAGAATATGTTTAATTGATAGTTGATTTCAATTGGTTTCCGGCAATAAATACAATCTTTTCCTCGTTAATTTATAAGTTTTCCTACTATTGAGCTTAGGGATGTGCAAGAAGGATTTTCGAATTATCCCCCTTAGACCGGAATTTGGTCATTTATTCACTTATTAGTTATGGTTCCCAAAAATTGCCATTTTCTCTTTTATTTTAAGGAATTTAGACTTAAAATAAGGTTGATGAATTGCCTCAATTGTTGCTCAATTAAGTTTTCCCCACCAACTATCCCCACCCCACCCTTGTGTCACGGACCTTGCACATCACTGAATAAACTCTTTTTGATAATTTTTATTATCCGATAAGATTGTGAGGACATCAGTATAGTTGAGCGCTTGTCCTCATCATCTTTGTTGGCGATCGTGTGTCTGTCCTGGAGACTCAAATTGTGGCACTTCCGGAAGAAGATCGAAATATGGAACAACTCGTATTTGTTTACTATTCTGGCCATCAAAATGAATCGCAAACGACTGATTGTATGTCTTGAAGGCTATATTCATATCCATAACATTGTGGACTTGGAGTTATTGCATACAATCAAAGACACGCCTCCCAACACGAAAGGCTTGTGCGCCCTCTCCGCTAATTCGGACAATAGTTATATGGCTTATCCGGCAAACAATATGTGCGGAGAAGTCAATATATTTGACGCACAAAACATGCAAATCAAAGCCCTGATCGTCGCTCACGACAACCCTTTGGCTGCCATTGCCTTCGACGCCAATGGACTGAAAATAGCGACCGCTTCTGAAAAAGTACTCAATACTTTTCTGAACACAAATCATATGATTGCTATTCTTTAGGGAACTGTTATCCGAGTGTTCAATGTATTAGATGGACAGAAATTGCATGAGTTGCGACGGGGATATACCAGAAGTGTTTACATTTATTCCCTTGCGTTCAGCTCCGACTCACTCTTCTTGTGTGCCTCAAGTGATAAAGAAACGGTTCATATCTTCAAACTGAAAGACTTGAATGAAGGGTGCGTTACATCTAATAATCACTGAGACATTAAATTTCTGCCAATAATAGGACATCAAAAGAACCGCAATCTCTGCTAGGGTATCTCAGTAGTTATGGCCGCAGAGCATTGGCCCAATCGGCCAGTTATTTGCCACCAGTGGCTGATATGATGAATCAGTGGCGCTCATTTGCGACCGCAACACTTCCGTCTTACGGATTGCCAAACGTCTGTTCGGTGGTCAACATTCAAAAAGTTCCGCGGGTTCTGATCGCCTCCACCGACGGATACCTTTATATATATGACCTCAACACTACTGAAGGTGGTAATTGCACTCTAATCAAACAGCACAGGTATTACGTCGAGTTTATGATTATAACTATCAGCTTAATTGGTGTTTCAGACTCGATGTGCCCCTCATTTCTGGTGTCGAGGCTTCCAATGTGGTCAATATTCAGGGTATGTTTAGTTTATTTTTATGTCCGAGTTTGGTTGGAATTCTTTAAAATTAACCCCACATTTATCCAAACTATAACAGGGAGTGACATTTATGTTGCTGGGCATTCTGCCCATTCCACTACTGCTGGCAACTCCGCGCATTCCTCTACTGCCTGTTCCTCTTTCCAATCCATATCTGGCGTTGCGTCTGCCGCAGGTCTGTCGCCGATTCATTTAATAAATTATTTCGCAGCCTTTCACATGAATTCTGGCCTTTCTTTTCAACTTTTATTGAACAGAATCGCCATCAAAGCCTGAATCGGACGACGAATATGACCGAGATTTGCCACCAGTGAACTTTTCGACCGGGTTTTGAGGACAACCCATTTTGCAGACAATAACTGATTAAATCACTTTTTCAATGTATAATAATTGTGAAAATTTATTTGTAAATCGGATGTATTTGTTGTTTCGTCAGTGAAACTAAATAATAAACTTTTGAAAAGATATTATCAGTCAATCGCTACGAATATATCAAATAATTGAAAGGTTTAGCTCTCTTTGGAGGGTGGGGACTACATATTTCACAGGTGCTTTTCGTATTATAAATTTCGAACGTGTAGTTTGGTGCACGACCATTTGGGACTTCCGACTAAGATGTCCCCGCATTTGCATTATTCCTGTTTTGAGAAATACAACTCAAGGGATTCGTCTTTATTTATGATTGGGATAAAGATAAATTTAACTGGTCACTGAGCACCCACTGGTCAGCCAATTTCCTTTTTTTTGAAAATCTGATAGCTTTTAGATGGCTTTCCGATTCATTGATGTCCAGTCATTCGCTAATATTTGGGGAATCTTTCAGCCATTGATGCCTTGTCCAAGTTTACCTTATCGAATTGTCCAAATCAAATGGCTTTAAAGATTATGAAAAAAATGGGAAATTATCAAAATGAATAGGTGAAAACCTTAATGAACAGGTTAATCTAATTCTCAACTTTTAGGAGGTATAATTACTAAATATCAAGGTTCTTTTCATAGATAATAATGATGATAACATTTTCATTTTACGTTAAAAATAATTTGAGGCAACCTTTATATGATACAGTCTACTCTTGCTTTAAGTTATTTCGATGTAAGAGATTATTTATTTTTATCAAGCAGATTCTTTGTGTTTATCTTCCATTTCAACTAAAAGTTATTTTTAAGGGATTTTAGACAAACTCCAACATAAGTAACAACTTAATTGTGTAGCATAAGTGGTCTTAAAACCAGAAATCGACTGTAATATGTTGCTAAAAGCACTTGAGTGATAGTTGAGTGCCTTCCCAACATACTATATGTCAAAGATTTCATAACTACAATGTAACTTGATTCGATAAGAGGTTATCAAGTTTTTATCTAGAAAGATTATCTATGCCTAAGAACTAATACTATAAAAAGAAAAAATATTTTACTTATAAAATACTTTGTAATTTCAGTGTCCGCTAAATCAGTAGGAAAATGATCATGTTTAAATGTAAGTTGACATTAATATTCTTGTTCAATTTTTATTTGCCTTGATGACATAATTTTTATTCTAGATTTGGTAACAGTTTTCATACTCTGTTTGACTGTATTTAAAATCTCATGTTTTTGTCCGGAAAGTCATTTAATCAAACCGTGTGTTTGTGAAGACAATGGTATTTATTGCGGTGGAAGTTGGGACCTAAATTTGACCCAGATATTTGATAACCTTCAGAATAATCTAAACAATTCCGATAAACACTTCAAACAATTTCATTTGAACAGCTCGTATAATATCAGGTTATCTGAACTAAAAGACAACACATTCCGCGATATCACCTTCGATAACATCACAGTCACTGGGTGTCGATTTTTGACCAAGATAAATAAAAATGCATTTAATGGCACTGATCAAGTGACGAAATATCTTGATATCAGTAATAATGAACGACTCAAATCAGAAGATAAAAATTTCAAACAAGATAATTCCATCTATCGCATTTTGACGAAATTTATGAATGCACAATCAATTACGTTTGGCAATAACGCCTATATTGACACAATTCCTGACTATGCCTTTAGCAGATCAAGTGGTTATCAAGATAAATTGAAATATTTAAAATTATTCGCATTCAGAGGTAATCTAGGCAAAAATGCCTTCTCTGATTTGAGAAACTTGGAGACCTTGATAATTAGTGATGTAATGATATCCGGAATCCAGGATAATTCATTCGAATTTTACGAAAGTTCTAATACGACATTGACAATTAAGCTATGTTCTGGATCAATTTATGGATATAGCTTTACAAACCTTTCCCTGGCTAATATTAGGCGACCAACTCATTTAATATTTGCATGTCCACCTTATGCCAGCCTTAAGTACTTGGAAGAAAAAGTGTTCTATCCATTTTTAGAGGCCAACCCAGATAACAAAATTGACATGAACAATACACAATTCTTTTGTCAAGATTGTAAAAATTATTGGCTATATAAACGCCCTGAACTTTCATCTAGATTGGAGAATTTGAAATGTGGAATCAATAAGACAATTGATGACCCAGATAATTTTCACTACTGCGAAGCGGAAAAATTCTTGGATAATTGTGAACTAGACGAATTCAAACAAGAAATTGCATGTGAAAACGATAAACCTATTGATTTGAAGGCTATTCTGGGCAACTTCTCAAATGCTCTTACACATACCAGAAAGGTATTTAATTCGTTCAAATTGTGGAACACAGCTATTGAAGAGTTACAAGATAATACGTTCCATGATCTTAAGTTCTACAGAGTTGAGATTGCTTATTGCAAAAATTTGAAGACCATTAACAAGCATGCTTTCAATGGCACTGATTTATTTACCAGGAGTCTTATAATTAATCGTAACCCCAAGCTAGAATCACCCGATAATTCTATATACGAAGCTCTAGGTGGTTTTAAAAGGGCTACAGATATTGATTTATCTGATAATAATATTACAGATATTCCAACAAGAGCCTTCAAACAAATCAATGGTGAACAAAACAACCTTTTTAGATTAACCTTGGAAGGACCGTATAAAAAACTTGCGAGTTATGCTTTCGCAAATTTGAAAACTGTCATGATCATCACTTTTACCGGAGCTGAATTTGATAAAATTGAAGATTATGGGTTTGCTTTCGATGATCCATCAAATAATAGCCTGAGCTTGGACTTTCGTCAGAGTATGAGGATCAATAGTTCAGTGTTCAGCGAAAATTCCTTGCTAAATATCAGTAGACCAGCAACTATATACTTTGGCGATTATAGGTCTCCAAAACAAATATCTTACCTGGATGAAAAGGTTTTCTTACCCTTCCTTTTGGAAAATGAAAGAAATTTTATAAATTTATTATACCAAGAGTTTAATTGTACGGATTGTCGTAACTATTGGCTAACAAAGCATCGGGATGTTATTTCACGACTACATGATCTTGGTTGTTCTGATAATAAATCCTTATTTGATCCCAATAATTTTAAAAATTGTCATTAATTGAATAGAATTAGATTATTAGTGAATATTTGATTTCATTATGATTAAATATATTTTTTACTTGATTGCTGTTTTACAGTTTTATTGAATTCTAAAAATTTATCAAGATTTGTGTAAGATTGCTTTCAGAGTATTTTATTGGAAATTTTTAATGTTAGATCTCTTGTTAGAATTTTATTTACTATTCATCAAGGCAAATTTCATCTAAAATTATTATCTACTTAATAACCCCTTGACATCGAAATGTTTAATTTAATTTGCGGTTTTCTAAAATTGCTAGTTTAATCAATTAATTGATAAAGAGAATAATTTTCTAGAAGCATTGTATCAAGTGCATTAGCACCCAAATATTGGACACAATACATAAAACACTTGAAATAAAACTCAATTTTCAATACATTTTGTAATTGATATCAGATTTGAATAAAAACTGTTTAGGACTGACTAATATTTCAGGCACAGTCATATTGTAATTTTATTAAAAACAAATTACCTTATTAAAACTTTTAGAGTAAACTTAATTTTCAAAAAACTTTAACTAATTATTCAAATTTTTTTTGTTAATTAGAAGGAACTAAATATTAATTTTTGTTAAGAAAACTTATTAAACAATCCCAGATATTGTTTAATATATTTGAGTTTATATTTGATTGCCTTTAAAATATGTGTATAGAATGCATATGCTGGTTCTTATAAAGTAATCCGGTAAAGTCTTGTCTTTCTAACTAAAACTCTTTTTGATCAATTTTTATCAAAAAAGGGAAAGTGCTGGCTTGTTTTCAAATAAGGTTTGCTATTAATACCCATAACATTAACAAAATAATTGCTATTTTAAATATAAAACAAATTTTTGTTTTATTTTAAATAACTTTTCAAAAGTTAATTGTAATTGTAATAAACTTTAAGCTAGTAAATCATATCAATTTGAAATACATTGAGTCAATGGAAGACATAATAAATGACTTTGGATTTCATGCATTTTTAGCGGATATTGATATAAAACATTTATTTGTTTAATACAGAGATAGACTTTTCGCAAAATTTTATCACTAAATTATTAGCCTTATTAATGCACACTCAACAAGTGTATTTTCTTCAAAGTAAAGCAAGATGATTAAGTTTATTAAATTATTATTTGTGCTTCAATGTTTGATCTATCAACTAAATTCTGAGCTCGAGAATAATGAATATTTGTTAGATGTTTGCAAGGACAAAATAAGACCTGGACTCAAATTTTGTAAAGTTTTTATGACAAGAAACTTAGTAAATTGGGGTGTGCCAAATAACCAGAGAAGTTGTTGCGCTATGTGGTCCTTTAATGATTGTGCAGTCAATGTTATCAAAGTAGTACTATCAAACTTATTTAATTTTATCAATTTTATTTGTCCAAATTCTAAACTAGGTAAGATGCGACTCAATTGATTTGGCAATTGCTAAAGATGAAATAGAAATTGATAAAAAAGGATTGGAATATAAATTTTGCTCTAATTATAAATACCACTCCAAAGAATGTTTAATTAATGGCAGGATCAAATCAAACTACAAAAACAAAGGCTAAAAACAGATGTTTTGAAAAAATATTATAGTTAAAAATCATTGTTTTGTTTTTATTAAGAATTTACTCTTATAACTTCGTGCAAGAAAACTGACTAAACATTTATAACATTATGTGAAACATTGCATATCCAGGATTTAGACGATATACACTCAACTCTGTCTAAAATCACCTTCTATAATTTCACAAAGTGTCTAAATTCACACAAGTGCCCAGGCCCATCTACGGAACTATGTTAAAGAATAGGCTTAATTTCATATTTGTTTATTTTCACAATTACATTTATTTATGAAAACAACTATAGAAATGTCAAATTATATTTTCACAAATTAGTTGATGGCTCAAATTTATGCTCAAAATTTATTGTAAAATTATGAAATAATTTTGTTAGTAAGATATTTATATAATAATTTGTGAGATTACCTTGCTTTTAAAATTTTAGTGTTAAAATTAGAGATGGCCTAAAAGAAAATTTCTAGAAAGTTTCTCAGAGAAAGTTTCTAGAAAGTTTCTCTTAACAAAAT